>JARFJB010001948.1:797500-1007500 GCA_036346205.1 Vesta saturnalis
CACAAGTGTATAGTCTTGTCGAGGAGAACAGCAGGGTTAAATTCTTCCATGTAACAATTAGCCACAACGGGAATAAGAGAGCTCCTCAATGCTACACCATCTAGCTGTTCATAAATCTTATTACTCCACTAAAAATAATTAGTGGTACGAAAGTTATGAAAAAGACCTTTTGAAAAAATATGATCAATACGTTTAATAATTTTTTTAGGGAAACTTGTGAAAAGTAAAACATTACCATTACATTACCTTCTTCAACTTTGCAATTACGTATTTTTTTAACATCGGTAGAATTTTTAGCATAATGTACCTAGTTGTGAGGTATGAATAAAGATGTTAGATGTTTTGCAATATTGTATGTAGAAGAGAAACAATTGCATTGAGAATGGGTCTTATGGATTTTTGGAAAACCATATAACTTTGGTGGAAGCTAGTTTTATTTTTATTTCCTTAACAATAGAAGTTATAATTTTTTAAAAGGAACTTTTTTATAGAAAGTAGTAGTTCACGGTAAGTTTGTGGTTCCAACAGTTGTTGTCGTTCATATTTAAAATAACGGTTGCTTTACCTTATCTGATGGTAACATTATTACGTTTAATAAAGCATGTCGTTGATAAAAGCATGAATTGTCATTTTGCTTTACGTATCATGTTAATACTTTCACATTTCTCTTCATTCGCAGCATCCATAGATTTAATATAAATCTCAACATTGGAAATTATATCTTTAAACGGTACTACTACTCATGCAAAATTTTAACTTTTAGAAAGTGTTACAATGGCATTATCAGTAAAGACATGGTTAGATAGGTGTATAACTATTTTTTATTATCAAAAGATGGTCTATTCTTCAAATTGGATAAAGATGATGTTTAGCCCCCTTTACACTGAAGTATGAAAATGAAAACTATATGTTTATCCTTTGGAGTAGTGTGTCTGTGTCTCATTGTTTGTGTCTGTGCGTCTATGTGTCTGTGCTTCTTTGCGCCTGTGTGTGCGTGCGTGTGTGTGTGTGTGTGTGTGTGTGTATGTGTGCGTGCGTACGTGCGTGTGTGTGTGTGTGTGTGGGTGGGTGGTTGAGTGCGTGCGTGTGTGAGCGTGTGTGCGTCTGTGGGTGCGTTTCTGTAATTAGACTAGTACTGATAGTTAGTTATTCTACTCACTTCACCATATTTAAATAGAAATTAAATCACGATTTCAGTAAAATTATTCTTTTCGCATGCGTCAATTAAAAATGAAGTGATCTGCTTGCTTTGTAGCGTCAAATTAGAAATAATTGAACACAAATTGAAATTCGGGAACAGAAAAGGCCTAATAAGCATTTTCTCTTCCAAATACAGCAAATTTGTCAATTTTTAGTAAATGAGTTCATTGTAGGTAACTAGATTAGCAATTTATGCTGTTTCTGAGATAAAAGAACAAAAACAAGATTTTAAACGAATGTTGCTTGATCTCTAACATTTTTTAAAGGCTCATCTGAAAAAAACTGTTTTAAATGAAATTAATCTTGCTCGACCTAAAAATGTATGAGATCCAGGCGAAGGTCAAATTTTCCCAGAAACTATTATAATAATATATACTAAAATCAAATATAGGATCGCTTTTACATTCAAAGTTAGCTGTAAAACACGTATACAGAATAAGTAATCAGTAGCTATGTTGGCTAGAATATAAGTTCAACCAATCACGTTTCAATATTCCAATCAATTGTACTTCAGCGTTAATTATTTTTAGTGTAATCAAGATTATGTAGAACAAAAAGTATTAATTCAGGCCTATACGCTATATATAACCAGCCCTTTATATTTTTCTGAAGTAAACTAGTAGATAAAAGAAAATATATTGGTATACGTTTCACTCAATTTATCTCTTCCTTTCCAGCCTGTTCAATTTTTTATTAACTGTAGATTTTCAGATATCCTTTTATTTTTGACCCTTTTCTCAAGCAATTATCAAGTTTCTTTTACGTTGCATTTTATTTATACGTCATTGAGATCCACTACCGTATATTTCGTAACTATAATTCTTTCACGGTTTATTTAACAAATTCTTCCCTGCTCGCAGGAAATACGCTTTCCTTATATTTAGCTCTACTATTGCTGTTCCAACGTGAACAACGTTTCACAAATTACTTTTGTCGCTTGAATAGAATGTTGAAAACAATGAATTTTTAAACATCATGACTGACAGGGGACACAAGCAATGAACTGCGGTAAGAGATCAATAAACAAAGGCCTTTTTTACTTTCTATTCCGTGAATGCAGACTGAATATGCTGAAAAATCTCAATTTTAAATCTGAGTGTTACATGATTCTTTTGGAGTTTCCGTTTTGTTATATTAAAGACTAGTCCATTCTTTATTCTTTATGTACCTACTTTACGTGCTCATCATTTCCGGATTAAAATATTGTTCAAAAATATTTCCCTATATCGATTTCTACAAGTCAATGAACACCACTACCACTAAAGAAACACGTATAAAAATACTAAAATATTGCGGTTTCTTGTTACAAAAAATAAATCTGTAACATTATTGGAACCAATTTCCGAACATATAATAATAAATGTTCTATGTTTAATTTAACACAATTGAATCAAATTATAATGTAAGTCCAAAACTAATGGTTATTCCCTTAAAGAAACTAATAATACAATTAAACCTGTTAAAGTGCATCTAGAATATCAGAGTGTAATAAATCATATTATTAGTGACATACTGTCGATTTTTTGCGTGGAAGCGGCAAACAGAAATCCGTAGCAAACCAGGCTAATTTAAACGCAGATGCTGTAAATATGCCGCTTGTATAATATTGTGTTAAATAAAGACGGTTCAGGTAAACAGCAAACAAAAAACGACCCTTTAAATCCGACTTAAGTCTGAAGATCAGACAACTCATAGACATGTGGTTGGGATTTCAGTGTATTAAAAATTGTAAATTAATTATCAAACAATTGAAATGTATGAAAGTACTAAACATTTATTTTAGATGTGGCTATTTCAAAGTGATGATTTGATAAATATAAAATAACTAGCGCTCAAATGTAAAACACACTCTCCCTCTCCCTTTTTCTAAAAAAAATCTTTATATTTGGAAAATATTGACCGTCACTTATCAAGTTAAAAACTATCCTATCTTTTAAGTTTGACACATTTACAAAATTTTATCTAAATATTTTCAGCCGTTTCCGAGGTTAGCGTAAACGAACATCGTGACACGATATACAGGGTCCGGCAACAACAGCGCCTTCTTCTATATCTTCCGTTTCATATAAGCTAGATTAATAAAAGTTGGGATAGGGTTATAGTTTAGTTGTGTGCATATTTTAAAATTATTCACGTATATACAGGTTGTTTATTTAAAGATGACCAAACTATAATAAACAAAATTTAAATAGAACACCCTGTATATTATTACTTTTTTGAATTCTATACATTGTTCCTAGCAAAATCGCAAATCTTTAAATATAGCCGTTTTTGAGTTATGTCGATTTTTATAAAAAAAATTGAAATTACAGAAATAGCTTTGAAAATGTACCTCCTTAACCGTTGCAAAACAAAAGTTGCCTAATTTATATCAGAACAAGTACACAGATAGAGCTTTCTTATAATGCAAATAAAATGTCATAATTGCATACAGGGTGTTTACAATTGAGTTGCCAACTAGTAAAAATTTACTTTTTCAAATAGAACACCCTGTATATTATTCCGTTTTTGGTTTATACATATTAACCCTTATCAACTCGATATACAATTCCCTATCCCTAAATATAGCCGTTTCCGAATTATTTTCAATTTTTCAAAATGTATAAGATTATTGGAACATTTTTTTTAAATCCATGGCCTCGTATAAATTGAAAAAAAAACAGTGGAAAACAATTGTATTGCAAATTAAAAAACGCAACAGAAACTAATACACTATAATTATTAAAATTATTTCTAAAAATACAAAACTAATAAAATAAAAAAAAAATAATTTAAAGCTAATCATTAGCGATAATGATTTATAATAATTGTTCAAAATGTTGTCCGTTTTCTCGGATGCAGACCTGAAGTCGATCTTTAAAAGATTGTTCAACTCTACGCAACAACTCAGGAGTAAAGCCTGTGTTATACGATTACGCATATCTTCGGCAGTGGTTGGTGGTTCCCTATAGACAATACTTTTTATGTATCCCCATAAAAAGAAATCTATTCTTGTCAGATCAGATGACCTAGCTGGCCACCTCACAGGTCCATTTCGACCAATCCATTTATTTGGAAAGACTCTATTGCGATAATCTCTTACATCTGCAAAGTAGTGAGCAGGAGCGCCATCATGTTGATACCACATTGTGGTCTAATATCAAGAGTAATATTTTCTAATAATCCCAGTAAATCGTTACGCAAAAACTTAAGGTACTTCTCACCATTCAAGTGTCCATAAAAAAAGAATGGACCGATGACATAATCGCCAACGATGGCACCCCAGACACTTAAAGACCACTTATGTTGATTATCAACTTGTCTTAGTAAATGTGGATTTTCTGAGGAATAATAATGAAAATTATGTGTATTAACAAATCCATTCTTATGAAATGTTGATTCGTCTGTCCATAAAATATTACAAAAAAAATTTGGGTTTTGAGTAATTTCTGGCCCAGTTACAAAATCTTACTCGATTCTTCTTTAAAAGACGGCCTACTGATCTCTCACTTATACAAACTATTTCATTTATGTCCTTTTGGCTTCTGTGATGATCCTCTTCGATGGCGAGATGAAGCCTCAATTCACTATCTTCATTTATAGAAGGTTTAACATGTTCATGCTTGGAGTAATTGGCACATGAAGTTGCAATAAATCTACTCATAACTTTCTGAAACGATCTTGCGTTTGGATGTCTTCTATCTGCATATCTTTCAGCATAAATTCTGCTGGCCAATAAACAGTTTCTTTTTGCAGCACCCAACACGAATATCATATTTTGTGTAAAATTCATTTTATAAAAATCTTGATTACTAACAATAACACTCGTAAGTGGTTAACTACAGTTTTATTTATTTACGTCAAATATTCAATTTTTATAAGAAGCACACTTGATTTTAGAATTTTACTTGAAATTGAAGTAAATATTTGTCAAATTCTTGTTAACATGCAATGCCTCCAGTACAAAAATTGTAATTAGTCTTCTATCATAATATGTTAGTTTCTGTTGCGTTTTTTAATGTATAATACAATTGTTTTATGATGTTCTTTTTTATCTATACGAGGCCATAGATTTAAAAATGTCTCAATAATCTTATACATTTTGAAAAATTGAAAATAATTCGGAAACGGCTATATTTAGGGATAGGGAGTTGTATGGCGAACTGATAAGGGTTAATATGTAGAAACCAAAAATGTAATACTATACAGGGTGTTTTATTTGAAAAACTTTTACTAGTTCGAATAATGGTTGATTGGCAAGTCAATTATAAGCACCCTGCATGCAATTATGTCATTTTCTTCACATTAAAAGGAAGCTCTATCTGTGTACTTATTCTCATATAAATTAGATAACTTTTATTTTTCAACAGTTAAGGAGGTACATTTTCAAAGTAAACTCTGTAATTTCAATTTTTTTTTAGAAAAATCGAAATAACTCATAAACGGCCATATTTAGGGATAGGGATATATATTGCGAATTTGTTAGGAACAATGTGTAGAATTCAAAAAAGTAATAATATACAGGGTGTTCCATTTAAACTTTTTTATAATAATTTGGTCCTCTTTAAATAAACAACCTGTATTCGCGTGAATAATTTTAAGATATGCACACAACTAAACTATACCTGCATTCCAAATTTTATTAACCTAGCTTATATAAAACGGAAGATATAGAGAAGGCGCTCTTGTTGCCGGACCCTGTATATACATATATATATATATATATATATATATATATATATATATAATAAATGTATGTAACAATCAGTCTTTATCATCCCCATCCGATTCGGAAGAGCTGTCGTCTTGTCCTACGGGTATTATAACTGGTTCTATGGTTTCTTCCATTATCACATCAAGTTCCCACATGCGCTGTTCCTCTTTAATTATGGCTTACATTAAAAGCTATCGCACTTCACTTAATTTAAAAGTCATATTGATACGACCTACTTCAGTTTTTATTTGAACCCAAACTAACGCTATGGCGTTGAGTTCACAGTGGTATGGTGGTAATCCTACATAGAGTTCATCAATAACATACTTAACAAATCGTTACGTATGCTGACCTGCTATAGCTAAAAGCTCTCGTTGGAGCATAGTTTCTTCAAATTGTATCTGTTTTGATGTTAACCATTTGGCAATGGCTCCTTTTTCCGTGCAGTTGTTGGTAAGCGTTCGACTTTCCTAGAATGGTAACTTGCACTATCCATAACAATTACAGCTCCCCGTAGAATCATTGCTATAATTTGTTCAAAATATTCTTCAAAAACATCAGCATTCATATCTTCGTGATAATCCCCTATGTGCTTAGACTCGAACACAAGTAAACCATTTTTTAAGAATCTACTAGCGCTACCTATATGTGTAATAATTAGTTGTCGGCCTTTGCCCGATGGTGTATTTATTTCAGTTGACCAACCCTCTTGGACTGCTTGACGGCGACTTCTAACATTTTATCTTGCCAATTTTTTTGACAGTATATCCTTCGTCCAACCATGTCACAGGCCAAATACTCATTAGAGCATCAGTCCGTAAAGGCAATGCGTACGCACGACATACCTCAGTGGTGTGGGTTGGGTTCTTACTTAATGTTCCAAATGGACACTCTTCACAACTCCATAAACGTAAAAATCAGGAGAAAATGCCAAAAAGGTGCCACCTGTTAGATACATTTGTAGCGAGAAAACGTCATGACCTAGATCTTAATAATGGCCTAACAGGATACGCATAATGTTCACTCAAAATAAAACCCTCATATCTACTAAAATTCTACTCAAAAAATATGTACGCAAAGTTCATCCAAACCCGAATAAAATTTTAAGCTTCGTATAAAAGCCACAAAATTGCGATAATAAATCTAAAAACTCATTACACGTTTCGATAGACTTCAACATCAAAATTATTGGCTCAAATATCCAAAAAATACTGATTAATATGGTAATTAATTATTCAGTTTAAAACGAAAATTGCGTCACAACAAAACTAAACGTGACCGAAAGTTTATTCAATATCGGGTTGTAATACCTAAATTCGGGAAAATACACAACTGCAACAAATAAAACAAATTGGCTTACCTGTTTAGCAAATTCAGGGACTACGGCGTTCACAATCGGTAAATTGATTCCTATAAAAATAACAAAAAAAAAATTGCGACTACGCGAAAAACAATCACTGGCATGCAAATAAGCCAGATGTTCGGTCAACGATCTATTTACTTTATAGTTACGTTACGGTATGTCTATTAAAACTTATCTTCAACTTCAATTATATCAACCACACCAGAATTACTAATTATCTCTCAAATTATTACGTTAAGGCTTGAATTAAATAACAAAGTAACAAAAAGTCATCATCGTAAAGTTATGTAAATTTACAATTTCGGTAAACCTAGTAAATCACTCAATAACTGGACGCAATCCAAAACATCTAAACTTTTACATTTTGAATAAACGTAGTAATGCGAACGTTGTGCGAAAATATTAAAGTTACAAATGTGTACACTCAAAAAAAAATAACACTCACTTAAAATAAACACTATACATATATTTCAATGTAATAAGAATTAAAATAAACAATTGGTATTTTGTCCAAAACACAGTGAACATAATTTTGCATCGTAAAATTTCTAATAAAACTGATGTAAATTGAGTCTTGCAAGCTCAGATAGCCTTAATTTACTTACTTCATATATCTTAAATCTTTAAGTTACCCCAAAATTAAAACAGTAAATAACAATTTCGTTTGAATACATAAATGTACAAACGATAATATGAAAAAGTAAATTACGAATGGATACGCGTTTCGCACAAATTTAAAGTCTAAACGTTACTTAGATAAACTTCAACAAAGGCATATTCATTCGTTTAAATAAGCACAAATAAACATTTTGTTAACGTCACCGACAAATGTAAATTCAGAAAAATATGTAGTTACCTTCACAAGCACCAAAATAATCAATCGAACTTACTTCCTTTGCTTTTGCACAACGGCACTATAATGGACTTTTTGATATTTAATCGCCGTGAACCAATAACTCCATTAAAATTATCTTTACGCAAACTGCATTAACGGAAAATTTTAAACCAAAGATCATTCGCTAAGATCACTTCTTCATCTAGTTGACGATAATATATACACAAAAATAACTATATCTACTTAAAACTTATTAAAGCGGCACTACATATAACAAATTTGTTCTTTATCGTGACCAGCTATGTACTCAAAATAAACATATTATAACCGGAACCTCTTTACTTTGAACTCGAAACTGTCAATCACTGACAACGGTATACGACACTATATTATTTTACCGAGATGGGTGAATCTAACCAATATCCTCCTTGAAGGGTTAATAAGAAATCTTCCCCAACGGAAGCTCTTTTACCACAGCACAGACGTAAGAAGATTTCATCTGCCTCCAACACACATTTTGAGTACGCGGCCGGAGCCGCGATAACGGGAGTCTACATCACTACCTCTCTAATCCAAGACTGTGTTCAACATCATCCAGAATTCGCCACATTGGATTTTAATCCCCTTACATCTTAATTAGCCAGTTACACAGCTTCGTTACTTTAAATTAACATACGCGCGAGAAACGATACCCCCACGGCACTAAATCGGAAAATAATTGCATCATCCGTCTAAATTGCATTCCAAAAGGTACCTCGTGTAATGTGATAGGTTTAGATAACGAAACTCTTACGATAACGAACCCTAAATAACGTATATAAAATCCAAACTCTTTGTCTATAGACTAAAATATTTATCGAAAGAAAAGGCGACAGATTGTGAATTCGCAAAAGATTTACCATACAACGTAATAATTTTATACTTAATATAATTTTACATTAAGCAATTTCAAACCCATTAAACAAAATTTAAAATAACGAGAACATTTATTTACACAAAAACTAATCTATATGTCTTTCACTAAAATAAGAATACTCACGTGCGAAAACGAAACGAAATTTTATAAAAGGTTTCTATTGATTACAGACAACAAATCAAAATAAAAAAAAGGTCTGTATCGTTTACAGTATTGGGACTACAAACTTTAATTAGCAATAAGAACACTCTAAACTGCCTCAAATAACAAAAGAAAAGTAATTACCTTAAATCTTTCAGGAGTTTACACTTAAAAAGTTCAAATTTTTAACCAACTATACTACCTTTCTAAAGGAGTACAGTAATAAAAGACGTAGAGTGTGAAAAAAATATCGATGGTTCGTAAGATTTTGAACACACGTGACACTCCCCCTATCAGATGTTGACTATCAGGAAACATCCAAACTAAGAACCTAAAACTAAGAATAATACTAAACCTAAGAACAAGAACTAAACTCACCTAAGAACAACACTACCCTAGGAACGAAAAACTAAACCTAAATGTACGAAGAAGTACGGAAAATGCGGTGATGTCGGTCAGGAAAGACCCCTCGCAACACCATAAAAGCTAATGACGTGTTACCCCAGCACACGACACTAGTCGGAACTATAGGGCCCAAAACCGAAAATAAAGTTACGCAAAGCTTTAAGCTGGTGGGGCTTGTAAAGCGAACCACCACCAGAAGTATAATTGAGAAATCCAGTAAAAAACAATGAATCTAATTTAAACAAAACGAAATTACCACCATGACCTTGACCTGAAAGCAGGCGGGGAACCGGCAATCGGTAAGTATACGTAATATTCATAAAACTTATAAAATCAGAACCGCTCCACAAAGGAGTCAAACTCCTCTACTCTACGATACTCCTAACACTAAGCAACCAACGCGAAACTCGAGGCAGCGAGAGGGTGGTTCTAATTCCCTCCCCGTAAGTTAAGTTCCGCCCCCTAAAACATTAAACCCACCACAAACACATTCGGTAAGGAACCAGTCATATTCGGAATGAGTTCCGAGGAACTTGCGACATTCGTTCTGATCCCAAATGGATCACAACACGTAAATTGTGCAACAAGGTACGCGGTAACAACAATAAAACCCTAAAATCCACAACATGCGAAATGTTATATCGCCAACCGGGTTCACAACGACCCAACAAATTTTGTACACGCATTTGGCTGGTGCACTGGAATTCCGCGTCAACAATATACGGAATAGACCGGGTCGTGGTTCAGGCAATCCCCGCTTTCCGTTATTCCACAACCGTATACCCAAGACCCAAAAATCTCGCCACTACCAACCAAACTACGCGAACTTGATTAGTCTGCTGTAGGAATAATTTTACTCCGTCCCTACACAGAGAAAATGTGCCCCCAGGACACTTCCCACAAAATAATCCGAAATGAAATCATCAATCAATTTCACTCGTTCAAACTAACCTAAACTGAACAAACTAAAACTAACCTATCAGTGAAATGATTGGGTGCGCACCCTAACTAACCTATAACTAAAGCTAAGCTAATCCTAATAATCCTAAACTAACGACAAAGCAAAAAATACCTAACTACAAAGTCTAAATCGGTAACCTAAGTATCGTCAATACATAAATTCGAAAAATAATCACAAAATTCAAAAATCCAAAATCGGTATAAATAAAGTTCCGAAACATCCGGTATACTAAAGATCATAATTTGATTAAAAAAACGTCAACAGCAGCTCGTAGCCAAAATCCTACAAAGAGTGCTAAATTCGGTAACGGTATGTTCCAAACAACATCGGTAAAAACATCTGTGCCGAAGCACAGGATAAGAACGTAGTGCCAAATCACACGGTAAAATTTTTGTGCCGGAACACACGATAAACAATAATCCAAAATTGGAAATCATATGGTTCGAAAGCCTTCACTCAAATGAAATAAAGAAAACGTTATTATTCGTAAAACTAGATTATCCGAATGGCTAATAAATCCCAAAGCGATAAATCGTAACCTCATAAATAATCTTCATAAATTCGTCATATAAAACAGTCCTTCAATCATAACTCAACTTCACATTCGCCAAATAACAGCAAAACATGCCTAAGCTCGCCATAAAAAATCTTAAACTTCGAAAAAAAATCACAAAAATTGGGAAATCCAAACTAAACTGCGAGTCTCCAAATACATACATATCCCAATATACAAAAAGTCCTACGTTCGGGCGCCAAATTTACTTCTTACAGACCAAATACTCATTAGAACATCAGTTCCTAAAGGCAATGTGCGCGCACCACATAGCTCACTGGTGTGGCCGGGGTTCTTACTTAATGATGCAAATGGGCACTCGTCACAACTCCAAAAACGTCAAAATGAGGAGAAAATGTCAAAAAGGCGCCACCCGTTAGATACATTTATAGCGGGAAAACGTCCTGAACTAGATACTAATAATGGCCTAACGGGAAACCACAATGTTCACTCAAAATAAAACCCTCATCTCTACTAAAATTCTACTTCAAGGATATTTACGTAAAGTTCATCCAAATCTCAATAAAATCTAAAACTTCACATAAAAGCCGCAAAATTGCGATAATAAATAAAACCAAAAACTAAAAAATCAGATATTCACGAAACGTACTGTAGGATTTGTTTCTGTCTACATCTTTTTCGCACAGTTATCAGTTGTGCATGTGTCCGTGTGTGCCTATGGGCGTGCGTGTGCGTATGCGAATGCATGTTCGTTTTCTTGTGCGTCTGCGTGTGCGAGTGGGTGGGTGGGTGCCTGTGCGTGTACTCATGCGTGCGGGGGTGTATGCGCGATAGATATTCGTGGGTAAGCATGTGTTTGTGCGTTAGCGTGTGAGAGACAGGAGGAGGACGTGTGTGGGTTAGTGCTTGGTTCGCGTGTGTTTGCATGTACGTGTGCCGATGCATATGTGTGGGTATGCAAGTGCGTTTACGTCTACGTGTGCAAACGTATCATTGAAGCGTGGAGTGACTATGCGTGTTGCGTGCGTGTATATGTGTGCGTTTCTGCGCGATGTGTCTAATTTGCTGATGGATAACGTGTGGTATGCATGTACGTGTACGTGAGCGTATGTGCGTATGTCGTAGACACGCATATATGACGGCTGAAGGTGCAAGTGGCTGTGCGTTTGTGTGCGTGTGCTGAGGTACATGCTAAGTGTTGCATCTGTGCTATTGCGTGTAAGTGTGTGCGTGTGTGTGGTGTGTTGATAGACTGTGTAGTGTGGCTCCTGTGTTTTGTGTCGTGATCGTGTGAAGTGTGTGTGTGCTATGTGTGCGATGTCGTATGCTGTACATGCGCCGTGTTTGTGTTTATGCATGTATTGCGTAATTGCTAAGTACGTCTGCGTGTTAGTTAACGTTGTGTGCGTTGTTAGCTTAATGCGTGTGTGTGTGATGAGTGAGTGAAAGTCGTGTAGACAGTGTGATCGTGTGCTTTCATGTGCGTGCGTATTCGGTCTGTATGTGCGTTGTACGTGCATATGATGTGTGTGTGTGTTAGTGCTTGTTGCATGAGTAACTGTGCGCGTGTGTAAGTTCGTGTACGTGCTCATGTGTGCGATTGCCTATCCTGCTGCTGTATAGTGCGTTTAACTCTGTGTTATTACTTCGTGTGTGTTTTGCCACCGTTGTTGTTCATGTTAATTATGTTGGCTGATTGCCCATGTGATCGCTTGTACGTGTCTTGGGCATAGGGTAACTGAGTCAGCTTCTTGTATTGTTGTGATGTGTATGTGTTCGTGTGTAGGTGCGTGTGTATATGCGTGTGCGTGTGCATGTGCATAATGACACTACAACATTTTATATAATAGGTTGATACTCACTTTGCTTGCAAGTTCATAGATTTTTCTCTAATATAATATATACAATCAAGCTCATATACGGTGTGACGAACCGCTACAAAGAAACCTTTTTTAAATACATTTCAAAATTACTTACACTACTACCATAAGTGCACTAGATTACCTTATGCAGTAGAAACTCACTCTGCCGGCAAGTCCATTGGTTTTGTCTAAAATGATACATAGGGTCTAACTCATACTTGACGAAACGGAACTCTTCAAACACACCTTTTTGAAACACATTCCAAAATTATTTGCACTACTGCCATAAGGGCCCTAGATCATCTTATACTATAGGTTGAGACTCACTTTGCTTGCAAGTTCATTGGCATTGTCTACCACTATACATAGAATCAAACCCAATCTTGCACTACTGGCTCAAGGGCACTAGATTACCTTATAGAATAAGTTGAAACTCACTCAGACGACAAGTCCATTGGTTTTTATGTAAAATGATACATAGGGTCAAAACTCATAGTTGGCAAAACGAAACTCTTCATGAACATCTTGTTCAAATGCAGTTCAAAATTGTTTGCACTACAGCCATACGGGCACTACAATAAAAAAAGATCGATTCCTGTTGTAAGTATGAATGGCTCAGTTTTCAAACTCTTACTCTGTTGAGAATCCAACTCCAACGCACACCAGATTGAGGCTTACTATGCTGGCAAGTCCACTGACCTTTCTCTAAAATACTATCTACAAGCAAACTCATAATTGGCCCAACGAAACGCTACAAAGATACATTTTTTTAATCACCTTATACAATCTGTTGGGATTCACTCTGCTTGCAAGTATATTGATTTTTCTCTAAAATAATACATACCATCAAATTCATACTTGACGGAAGGAAACGCTAGCAGGGCACCTTCTTAAAACACATTTCTATAGTTCTTACACTACTACCACAAGGGCGCTAGATTACCTTATAGAATAGATTGAGACTCACTCTCTGCATTGGTTTTTGTGTAAAATGATACATAGTGTCAAATCATACTTGGCCGAACGGAAGACTAAAAGGACACTTTTTTAGAAAAAATTACAAAATTTCTTGCACTACTACCATAAGGGCACTAGACTGAGACACACTATGCTGGTAAGCCCATTGATTTTTCTCTAAAATAATATATACAATCAAACTCATACTTGGCCGAACGAAACGCTACAAAGACACTTTTTTAAGACACATTTCAAAATTTCTTACACTACTGCGATAAGAGCAGCAGACCATCTTATACAACAGGTTGAGACTCACTCTGCTTGCAAGCCCATTGGTTTTTCTTTAAAATTATATATACAATCAAACTCATACTTGGCAGAACAGAAAATTACAAAGACACTTTTTTAGAAAAACTTTCAAAATTTATTGTACTACTAGCCTATAAAATAGATTGAGACTCACTCTGCTGATAAGGCCATGTATTTTTCTAAGAAATAATACATACTGTCAAACTCGTACATGGCCGAACGTTAGACTACAAAGACACCTGTTTACAGCACGTTTCAGTGTGCCATAAGGACACAGATCCCCTTGACAACAGGTTGAAAACTCACTCTAATGGCGCCGTAAGAGGAATGTGTGTATCCTGCTATTCAAACAATTTGTGACCGTAAGACGATTCCTCTTAGACATTACATACTTGCTGTAAATCTAATTAAAAGAAAAAATTTGCAAATATAAACATGAAGCAGAAACCGCTTAGTGTACTTTTATTAGAAAATTGATACGCAGTATTAATAGGAAGAGAAGAAAATGAGCTTGTTTGGTTTGAGAAGCAGTGATGTAACTAACTGCTTCTCATAAAATTTAAAGTAATTGTTTCATACACGTTTGGTTCTTTTCAAACTGAATAAGGTTAAGTTTTTCTCTCAATATTAATAAAGAAACTATATTGTGTTTTATTTTCTTCAATTACGCTTACCATTTGATATTATTTAACAGGTACAGCTATTCTAACGAGAATGCAATCACACCGCAGTACCTGAGAAATTCTTATTTGATAAGTATAATATACAGGATGGCCCAACAGTGCGTGGGTGGAAGATTGTGGGTTTATTAAGGAATGATTCTAAAGTTTGTTGATGGGATGTGGTGGTATTCTTAAGGCTACAAACCTAAAATATTTTCTCTTGAATCCCAAAGTTTATACAAGTTTGTTGATGGGATGTGGTGGTATTCTTAAGGCTACAAACCTAAAATATTTTCTCTTGAATACCAAAGTTTATACAAGTTTATCAAAGTTGCATTTTTTTTAAATTGAACCCCTTGTATATTATCGCATATTTGGATTTCTTGGTCAATTCTAGTGCGACTTTATGTATCACACATAATACCTAAAACGAATCCTTTAGTCGCAATTCGCCATTCCTACAAAAAAGCAGTCGTCTGAAAAAGACTAAACATCGCTGTGATCATAAAACTTAGAAGGCCATGACTGATGTTACTAGACATGAAATGTACTAGCGTAAATCGAATGGTCAAATTCGAATTATTCTTGTGTTTAGAGAAATTACTTTGTCAATTTACAAAATTTCAATCATTGGTAACTTGATTTTTCCAAATGGAACGGCCATTTTTTCATTTTTGCATCAAATGGGGTATTTTTTACCTTTCTAACGATATGAATTAGTCGGTATCTATCTTCGGTAGATTCCTTTTAATTTCACAATTTCTGATTAATTTGATGTATTTTTCAATATTTCGTTAGTATTAGCTAGTAACCCATGGAAAGTAAGCAAGAAACGATTCACAGTATAAAACATTATTTATTAAGTAGAAAAATACATAAACACAAAAAACAAAATTTCGAGCTAAAATAAAACTTATTTTAATAAATGTTCAATATGTCTACCACCTCGTTCTAAGCAAATTTTAATTCTGCTACGAAAATAATTTTTAACCCTATTACTGGATTAATAGTTACAAAAAACGTTTCGGATTCTATTTTTCATACCTTCCGCAGTGGTTGGTAGTTCAACATACATTTTTTCCTTACTGTACCCCCACAAAAAGAAATCAAGCGGGGAAATATCTGGAGATCTCGCTGGCCATCGTATTGGTTCATTCCTTCCTATCAACTTTGCAACAAATGCATTATTAAGCGATCCACTTACTACACGGGCACGGTGTGAAAATGCCCTAACTTGAGTGACGGAGACATCTTCAAGGAGTCCAAATAATTTATTATCAAGGAAATTCAAGTACAAATCCGAATTTAGAATACGGTCGAACAAAAAGGGACCAACAACTGAAGTTTTGAATATGCCTGCCCAAACATTAATCGACCATTTCTCTTGGCTATGAACTCGGAAATAGTGAGGGTTTTAATCTGAATAATAATGAAAATTGGGCTAGTTAACAAATTGCGGTGGAAGGTGCACTCATCTGTAAACATTATCTTATCCAAAAATTGTACATTTTCATTTAACTTTTGTTCTACCCAATTGCAAAGATTAATCCTTGAGCTCTTGATGTAGTTGGATGTGCTAAGGATAAATTTTTTTGTTAATTATTCTTCTTTTTAATTTATTTTCTAATTTAGCTCCTAATTTTGTTTTGTGTTTTTCTACTTAATAAATAATGTTTTATAATGTGAATAGTTTGTTTATTTTCCACGGGTTACTAGATAATACAAAATAAAAATAGATAAATACAGCAAATTAATCAGAAAACGTGAAATTAAAAAAATCTACCGAAGGTAGATACCGACTAATTTATACCATTAGAAAGGTAAAAAAATTCCGCATTTGATGCAAAAATTGATTGAAATTTTCTAAATTGACAAAGTAATTTCCTTAAACACAAGAAGAATTCAAATTTGATAATCCGGTTTACACTAGTACATTTCATGTGTAGTAACATCACAGAGTCATGATCTTCTATGTTTTGTGATCACCGCGATATTTAGTTTTTTCAGGCGACTGCTTTTTTGTAAAAATGGCGAATTGCGACTAAACGATTCGTTTTAGGTACTATGTGTGATACATAAAGACGCACTAGAATTGACCAAGGAATCCAAATATGCAATAATATACATGGGGTTCCATTTAAAAAAATGTAACTTTGATATAAATCGCCCTGTAGAAACTTTGCGATTCAAGTGACAATATTTTAGGTTTGTAGCCTTAAGGATACCCCACCACATCCCATCAATAAACTTTAGAAATATTCCTTAATAAACCCACAATCTTCCACCCACGCATTATTGTATAATAAAGATTTGATATGCTGTGTAATATAATATACCGTAATATACAGTTTTGAAAAAATTTCTTTGTAGGCAAAGAATAAGTGTGATCCCAAATCAATAAACTTGCTAACCGAGTTACTCTCAACCCTTTGTATAAGGTGATCTAGTACCCTTATGACAGTAGTGCTAGAATTCTTTAATGTTTTGAAAATGCGTCTTCTTACCTTTCGTTGGGCCAAGCATGAATTTCATCGTATTTATCAGTTTCAAGATACGTTAACAAGTTTGTCAATAGAGGTAACATCTACTTCATGCACACAGTGCATAAATGACCTTATGGATGTAGTGCAAGAAATTTTAAAATATATTTCGAAGTGTACTATTCGACGGATTTCTTTGGGCCAAGTATGACTTTGATCGCACGTATTTTTTTCGATATGTCTACTACATTTACCTAAAGACGTAACATCTATCTGTTGTGTATGATTCACCAATGCCCTTATGGATGTACTACATGAAACTTTGAAATATATTTTTAGAGGTTTTAAGAGATGCCTTTCTTTTGCTCAAGCATGAATTTAATCGCATGTATAATTTTTTAGAAAAATGAATAGACTTTCCAGCAGAGGGAATTCAATCTAATGTATAGGCAGTAGTGAAAAATAGGTATATTGAAATGTGTTTAGAAAGTGTCTTTATAGCCTTTCGTTCAGCCAAGTATAAATTCGATCATGTGTATCATTTCCTAAATATATTTTGAAGAGGACTTTTCGATTTCTTTCGTTCGGTCAAGTCATCGTATGTATCATTTTTGAGGTATATCAATAAATTTACCTAAAGATGGCACATCTACCTCATGTACATGATGCACCAATATCCTTATGGATGTAGTGTAAGATATTTGGCAATATATTTTTAAGAGGATGCCTTTCTTTTGGCCAAACAAGAATTTGACAAAGAATCAAGTTTCTATTTGTGAAAGCTTTTATTAATTTCAAAGTAAACATTTTCATAACTTTAAATTTTTTGGTAAATTTGTTCATCTGTTAGTGGTTGTTCTGATTCACCACCTTTAAGACAGTTTAATAATATTAATTTGTCGTCGACTAGCATTAGATTGCCTTCGTTATTAATGTCAAAATCGTTAATAATTTGTCAAGCTCTATACGATCTCTATGTGTTCTGGGGAATTCCCTTCATCATGGAAGTTAGCAAATGTTCAACCTATTCCCAAAAAAGGCGATAAGACCGATCCCTCAAACTACCGACCAATTGCCATCACTCCCATTTTGTCTAAAATCATGGAAAAAGCCATGAATCAGCAACTCCACACGTTTCTTGAAACTAACAAACTCCTTAGTGACCACCAATATGGGTTTAGGCAAAGTCGTTCAACAGGTGATCTTCTTTCATATGTGACCCAAGTTTGGAACAATACAGTAGAGCAGTCCGGTGAAACAGTTGTAGTCGCTTTAGATATCTCAAAGGCATTTGACCAAGTTTGGCATAAGTGTTTACTTGCCAAACTCATCTCGTTTGGATTAAATGATACGCTCATCAACTGGGTTTCTAGTTTCCTTGATAAAAGACGAATACGTGTCGTAGTTGATGGCTTTTTTTCAAAAGAAGTTAGCATTAACGCGGGCATACCACAGGGATCCGTTATAGCGCCTACACTTTTTCTGCTGTACATAAATGACCTTATTTCTTCAACAACTAACCCCATCCATTTCTTTGCTGACGATAGCACTCTTCACTGTAGTTCATCTCAGTCTACTCATAGTGATAATCCACCTTCTATGTCAAATCAAGAAATTAAAGCTGAAATGGCAAATTCAATCAACAAAGACATTCAACGTATTCTCGAATGGGGAAGCAATAATCTAGTTAAATTTAATGCTAACAAAACTCAGTGGTGCCTTATGTCCGCCAAAAAAGAGCGATCATTTCCTGTTGTAAGTATGAATGGCTCAGTTCTTAAGTTTTCAGACCTTATTACTCTGTTGGGTATGACTGTATCTTCAAATCTCTCATGGGTTGACCATCTTCTGTCAGCTATCAAAACAGCTGCTCGTAAAATAGGCTTTTTGTACAGATCTAAGCAGTAGTTTACCTCTCGACAACTCCTTCTGCTGTATAAGGCCCAAATTCGGCCTCATCTGGAATATAATTCTCATCTCTGGGTTAGTGCTCCCCAATACGCTCTCGATATCGTTGATCGTATTCAAAAGAGAGCGATTAGGCTTATAAATGACCCGTCCTTAACTTCTCACATACAGTCCCTTGGGCATAGAAGGATAGTTTCAGTTCTTTCTTCGTATTATCGTTATTGCAACGGCTATTGTGCTGCTGAATTATATTCTTTGATACCATCTCGGGCTATCTTTGCGAGAAACACTCGGTTCGCTCATTCACATCATCAGTATGCAGTACAAATCTCCACTTATCGTACCAAATGGGCGCAATTCACATTTTTCTACACGGCTTCTAAACTCTGGAATGATCGCCCTAGTTCCTGCTTTCCTCCCACTTATGATATGAGAAAATTTAAGGTAGCTGTTCATAGGCATCTATTGGCAATTCATTATCCCTCTATCCATTCTCTTAAGTGTTCCTGAGTGTTTTAGCACGATAGGCCAAATTTAGCCCGTTCAGGTCCGCAATCATAATAAAAAAATCTTTATGGCATGCGTGCTGTAATGTTGTGCCATAAAGTCGTCTTGACGACGAAATACAAACAAATAAATTGAACAAATTATTTATTTATAATAATACTACAGTTAGAATATGATGTGTAATTAATGTAATATTAAAAAAATTATTGTTTACTGATGTTAATAATAATGGTGTAATTGGAATTTCCGGTAATTGAAATTCCCCCAGATGTTTCAAGGCATTCGCTTGAACTGCTTGAAGATGATATAGATATTTCTCGGTTACTCATGTTTTGTACGCTACTAGATCCTAATGTTTTCGATGGAGTCTGCCACGTACCCTTCAGCAACAACATCGTTTATCCAATCCCCATGCCGTTTTAAAGTTCTAATCTCAGCTTTACTGTCTGCCAAGATTGTGGCAGAAGTTCTATGAAATGAATGTCCTGTGTATTGATCGGTATTTAAGAATATTTAAATACTTGGCAATCTGTCGAGGAATCTGACCAAATGTGTTAATGCTAATAGCATTACAGGTACATTTACACCCATTGTAGAATAAAAAAACTTTTCAATCTTCAGATGCTTCGGTCTTAAACTCATATACTTCTTAATGAGGTCAATATAATTTACTCTACTATCATCGTTTAATACGGTAAAAACCCTGGGTCTATGTGTTTTGATATCTCTAATATAAACTATAAAGACAGAACTTCCTCTTTAATATCTCCAACACACGTTTCGGGCGGTTGCTTCAAAAAAACAATTAAGGAAGTGCCCTTTTGGAAACACTAATGACTTTTCTGGCATGTACCCAACCGAACACATTTGCAACAATGCCGAAAGTTTTGAAAACTTGCTGATGTCCACATCAACTCCTGCCATAATCCCTTGCATTATAAACTAATTTCATAATATACTATTATCAACTATTATATTAATACCCGGCTTATATTTGCGTTTTCATAATTCATAAATTTATTTTGAGATCTCAATTAATTTTTAAACCTATTATCTGAAGACGATAACTGTAATTATTATCGAAACGTTTAAATTTACATAAAACCTAAGTAAAAATTCGCGGTGTGGTGTCCAAAAGATAAGTATTTTAATTATGCGTGACAATCCTGAAAGCTTTTCGCCTTATCACCTAGATGTAATTTATCTAAATACAATACAAAACATTTTGAATACAAGAAATATTCTATAATAAACCCAACGAAAATATTAAATAATTTTGGATAATGAACCATTAATTATACCTTTCTATGTTATTTCTTTATATACAAATATTCCTGTGCCTTTAATACCAATGATATTAAAACAACAATGGAATTTTAACAATTAAGTATGGACTAGTTTATTGAAGGAGTAGATACATATTTTAAATATTCGGAAACATTTTATCAACAAACATCGTTGTGAAATGGGATCGCCTATTTTGTGCTACTGTTGGTAACCTAGTAATGGAATATTTGGAAGATTTGTCTTAAGTTTAACTTTAAATTACAATTTACTATAAAAATTCATCCAATAAAGCAGTGAAAAATAAAAAAAACGCACATTTAATAAGAATAACCACACCTCAAAATAAAAGAAATTCATCAATAAACTACGTTTCCAGTATAAATAGAGAACCCCCAAAAAAGAAGTGTGGATCACTGAGATATCGGACCATAGTATTTTAAAACCCATACAACCGCAAGTTAATGATGACAGTGCAGTGATCAACGCAGACCAGGTACCTAACCGATTTGTTAGCTGAGAAATTTCAAGATACAAAAAAAATTTATAGAGAAATTAAAAGAAGGAATGTATCCATCGAGCTGGAAACAATTATATTGCCTTATCCAAAGAATGGAAAAAATCCATTCCTGGCATCCAGTTATAGGCCTAACATCCTGCGTGGCCAAAATGTTTGAGAAAATGATTAGTAATAGATTAATATGGGTCCTTCAGAAAAAGGGATATCTGGTCAACTATATCAGACAGGTTACAGGAAATATAGATGTACAATCGATATTTTAGTACACCTACAGGAGGCCATACTGCAAAGCTTACGCTCACAAAATTCATGCAGTTGGTCTTTTTTGATGTAGTGAAGGCATTTGACAAGACATGGAAGTATGGGATATTGCAATAGCTACATCAGTGGAGTTTCAGAGGAAAACTACCCCAAATAATGTCATTATTCAAAGACAGACATTATTTAGTTCGTGTGGGCAACTCAATTTCATCTACAAAAACAATGGAGAATGGCATACCCCAGGGATCCACATTAAGTATTGTTCCGTTTACAGTTTCAGTAAATTAAATTACATTCGCAATATCACCTGACATCCACAAATATCGATGTGTAGATGATCTTAAAATCCTGTTTGCTGCACCTAAAATAGATGAATTTAAACGAAAAGTTGCAGGTACCAATCGTGATGAATGCCGAAAAATTGGTTTAAAGCTGTCGTTTGAAAAACATTTTGCATTCATTTCTGTAAACTCAGAAAACCTCATGGAAAAACGCATAGACCTTGCTACAAAGTGTAAGAAATCTCTAAATATCTTAAGAGAAATAGCTAACCGGCAGTGGGGAACAAATGGAGATGTTCTGGTGCGAATATACACAGTTCTAATTCAGGCAAAAATTGATTATGGGTGTGAAGGTTATTCGTCGGCCACACCCACTATGCTAAAGTCATTAGAAAAGGACAAAATGCAGCATTGAGGTACACGGTTGGGCAAATTACACCAGCCAGAGTGAAAGCCTCTACTCTGAGAGTGGAATGATGCCAATATCTTTACATCGTCGGCATAAACTACTAAGCTACGCGTGCAAAATAAAAGAACAACCAAATCATTAAAGCCACAATGTAGTTGGAAAAACTACACTACACTGGGAGGGCTGCATAACCCATACACATTTAATATGAGAAGGGCACTAGCAATTATCAAACAAGAGCTTTTACATATATTACCTATAGGTCCGCTTGAAATACCGCCTTAGCGGAGACCGATACCTAATATAATCACTAGCTTTGCAACATCTGTTTTCCAAGATAAAATAAATAAAATGGTACAAAAACATTTAGATCGCCTAATAATCTGCACCGACGGACCAACGACCAGTGTAGGGTTTTTCGGTGGTTGCAGGTGAAGCCTGTCCTCAACGAGCACCAATACAAAAATTAAGACTCGTTTGGAAATATTTTATTTATCCTAACTATAATTTACTGTATGATTATATTATTTTGTGGGACCACTTCTGGACGGGTTGCGGACAGCGGTTGTTCGCCCCAGGGGTTGGTAACGGATTCGGGCGCCACCCAAAGATCAGCTAATATACAGGTGGTCTTTGAGTCCATTCCTGAACGTGTACGGTTTCCAAACGGCTGCTCCAGGTGCTACAGTGGAGGAAAAAATTCAGAGTATTCCCAGCGGTGGAAGATGTATCTAAAACTGAGTTAATTCGAACGGACGGCGGATACGCAGGCTGACAAAGGTCACAGGTTCCCTTGAGAAACAAGATCCTTTACCAATGATTTATGGTGAATGAATGATGGCGGTTCAATAAATACGAGCTCTCTTAGTGTATTTAAATTTCAACGGTTACGGTTTAAACGTGAGCGGTTATCAATAGCAAAGCAACTTTTACTACTAGTATTAAAACAGATCAAATACGTACTTATAGAGCGAGTATCTATGAACTTAAATTAGATTCAGTAATTTAAACTACTTTTTACCTCATACTCATTAATGGAAAACAGCTTCGACTGTGCAATAATGTAGTGAGCACGAAAAAGATAAAGACTCGACCACGCCACTTGCCTATATAACATCGGCATGGTCGTGGAGGTTACTGAATGGAATTTGCTATTTTCCTATGCACAGACAGACGCGTCGAGAGATACTTTAATTAAAATTAACTTAATGGTTTAATACTTATTTTGATATTTGTCAAATTATTGATCATTAAATAACGGGTTTTTCGTTTTGTTTAGGCAACAAAACCTCAAGATATGTAAAAAGAGGTGCTTGAAAATTAAAACCGATTGCATAGCTTTCTCTTTACAGGTATGAGAAAGCAATTACGTACAAATGGGGATCTAATTACTAATAGCCATTTCTGTTAATGCAACAAAATAATAAACATTTAATAGCTTATTATATTTGAATAGGTACCTATAATCTACAATCACGTGCATACGTCTGTGCTATAAGGTAAAGATGTGGTTTTAATTCCAATAAATTTGTTCTAGATTATTACTGAAGAAAGGCACATATTGCAGTTCCATTTTACAGAATGGCACAGTCACAGCTGTCCTTTTCAAAATGCTATATTAGAATTCCGGCGAAGAGTCAGAGCAGTGGTAGGTCATAGAATAAAGTCAAATGAAGCTGGTCCTATGGTTATACATTGCAAGTAAGTAACGGTATATGAATTAACCTCTTAAAATTATTTCTGAACATGTTTTAGTGATGGAGGTGGGCGCTCCGGTGTTTATTTGGCAATTGACGCAAATATGGAATTAGGAGAAGAAGAGGACACATTTGATGTATTTGGGTATTTAAAAAAATTACGTCAATCTAGGAGAGGATTAGTTGATAATGTGGTATTTAAAATAATATATTTTACGATTAGGTATGTTAATTTTGATTTTAGGACCAATACAAATTTATATATGATACCTTAGAAGAATTTATTGTATGTGGTAATTCATGGTTTCCTGTTAATGAACTTTCACAGCGATTAAAACAAAAATCTTTAAAAAATCCAGTCACCAAAATGAATGAATACCAAAGAGAGTATTTACTTATTTGCAAACAAACACCTCGATTTTCCATTGGTGATTGTGCAGGAGGGCATCGTGGCGATAATAGAAAAAAGAATCGTGACGTATTGATTGTTCCTCGTAAGTTCGTTTATTTACTATTGTTATGGTGCTTTTAAATTTTTTTTTTGTTTTATTCTATCTTAAGGAATATTTAAGAAGCAGCGAGCACCAATAGAGTTGTTTGAGTGTGAGTGTGTGAGTGTGTGAGTGTGTGAGTGTGTGAGTGTGTGTGTGTGTGTGTGTGTGTGTGTGTGTGTGTGTGTGTGTGTGTGTGTGTGTGTGTGTGTGTGTGTGTGTGTGTGTGTGTGTGTGTGTGTGTGTGTGTGTGTGTGTGTGTGTGTGTGTGTGTGTGTGTGTGTGTGTGTGTGTGTGTGTGTGTGTGTGTGTGTGTGTGTGTGTGTGTGTGTGTGTGTGTGTGTGTGTGTGTGTGTGTGTGTGTGTGTGTGTGTGTGTGTGTGTGTGTGTGTGTGTGTGTGTGTGTGTGTGTGTGTGTGTGTGTGTGTGTGTGTGTGTGTGTGTGTGTGTGTGTGTGTGTGTGTGTGTGTGTGTGTGTGTGTGTGTGTGTGTGTGTGTGTGTGTGTGTGTGTGTGTGTGTGTGTGTGTGTGTGTGTGTGTGTGTGTGTGTGTGGTGTGGTGTGTCGTGTCGTGCGTCGTGCTGCGGCGTGTGCGTGTGTGTGTGTGTGTGTGTGTGTGTCGTGCGTGCGTGCGTGGTGTGTGTGTGTCTGTGTGTGTGTCTGTGTCTGTGTGTGCGTCTGTGTGTGCGTCTGCGTCTGCGTCTGCGTCTGCGTCTGCGTCTGCGTCTGCGTCTGCGTCTGCGTCTGCGTCTGCGTCTGCGTCTGCGTCTGTGTGTGTGTGTGTGTGTGTGGGTGTGGGCGTGGGTGTGGGTGTGGGTGTGTGTGTGGGTGGGTGTGTGTGTGTGGTGGGAGCGTGCGCGTGCGCGTGGGCGCGGGCGCGCGCGCGCTTGCGCTGCGTGTGCGCGTGTGCGTGTGTGTGTATGTGAGCGTGTCTGCGTGGAGGCGCGCGTGCGTGTATGTGCTGCGTGTGAGTGTGTGTGTGTGTGTGTGTGTGTGTGTGTGTGCGTGCGTTGTGTGTGTGTGTGTGTGTGTGTGTGTGTGTGTGTGTGTGTGTATGTGTGTGTGTATGTGTGTGCACTGTATTTGGGTGTGTTTAATAAATAAAGTGTTTATGCCCAAAACCATAGCCAATTCCCTAAGGCCAGAAAATTTCGTTCTTGCCTATCGAAACGGTGTGTTTAAATAATTTCTCCATATGTTGTGTCTAAAATGCTGTCTGATTTCTGATTTTCTAAAATTTCTAATGGTTTTTGGAACTAAGGATATGAACAGTATGAACTAAGTCGATATCTCGTATCTAAATATTTTTTACTTTGGTTTATATAGAAAACTTTTTTATGTATTTAAAATTTAGTGCTTAACCTCTATGCTTCAAATGTCTACTTTACTATTCCAGCCGATAATTTCCGTCCGTACCTGACTTCATTTCAAGGAAACAGTTTTACGGATTACATCAACGCTGTTTTTGTTGACGTAAGTGCAGTCATAACACAAAATTGTTTGCTAGTTACAAAACCTTACTTTGGAAAATTACATTAATGTTGAAAATGACACTCAATATGTTTCAAGTCGATCTTTTTTGGCTTTCTCAATTTTTAAAAATTTTGTTGAAATGCGTTTCTTTATATACATATTTATAAATGCATGTAACTGATGTAACTAAATGCAGGTAACTGGTGTAACTATTATAAACAAATATATGTTTAGGGTTATACCAAACCAAGGGAGTATATCGTCACAGAATGGCCAGTTAAAACAACTTTAGGTGAATTTTGGTCTTTAGTTTACGATTATGAATGTGCCGCTGTTGTAGTTTTATGCATACCTCCACATAGTTCGGTAATATCTTTAAAACTTTTAATGGCAGTTATTTAAATAAGAATAATTTACAGCAAACTTACCCACAGTTTTGGCCAGAAGGAAGAGCTTCCAAAAAATACGGACCTGTTTTTACAATTGACCATATATCCCATAACCATTACACTAATATTAAAACATGGGTTTTTAGAATTAATAAAAAAGTAATATTTTTTATTAACATGTAGAAATTGATATTCTAATTATACTTTTAGATTGTTTCGTTAACCGAATTAATGGCTGGGGTTAAAGCTCCCCCTAGGACTGTTCAACTTTTTCAACTGACTTGTTGGCCGATGGGACATAAAGTACCAACCTCCACCAACTCTTTAGTAGAATTAATGAATATGGTGGAACGCTGGAGACAACGCACTGATTACGGTCCAGTATGTGTTGTTTCTCCGTGAGTATTTACTACGTCACAAAGTAAAGTGCTTAAAAAAAATGTTTGTAGAGATGGAAGAAGCAGGTGTGGAGTCTATTGTGCCGCAAATGCATGCATTGAACAAGTTATTCAACATGGGGAGGTTGACATTTTTCAAGCAGTTCGCACTGTTCGACGCCATCGGCCACAGTTGGTTGAAACTATAGTAAGTATACTCAAACGTTTATAAATATATAACCATAGTAAGTTTTTTATTTCAGACTGAGTATAAATATTGCTATGATCTCGTCCTACATTACGTCCTACATTACCTAAATAAAGATTTAAAAGAGAAAATGATGCAGAAATGATAAAAAGGTATATTTTATATAAACTCTTTACTCCGGCACCAAATAAACAATCATACATGTTTTGCATGTAATACTATATAAGGCAGAAAATGTTTAAATATTAGCGGGATAAGACGATTGAATGATATTTTTGCTGTTAATATTTTTATTGTATAGATACAAATTTCTAGGCATAATTCTTATATTCATAGATAAATAACATGTGATTTAGTACTTCTTTAGAAATAAAATATTTTAATTAGACATTTTTCTTGTAAGTTTATACCTATTACTTTAAACAGACCTTCTAAGTTTTTATCTATATATTTGTATATATATATATATATATATATATATATATATATATATATATATATATATATATATATATATATACTGGGTGTTTCGAAAAACGTTCCGCTAATTTCTAGGGTAAATACAATATTAAAAAATAACGTTAGTTTGGTTAATAAACATGTATCCGAAAATGCCTCCTTAAGAAGTAAAAGTGGCCCCAAAAATCCTTTTTTTTCTTTGAAACGGTTTAAGATACCTAAATGAAATTTAGATCACAAATAATAATAATATTTTGTACAGGAGAGTCGCTAAAGGGGTGCCACTTATTTTGCCCCCAAACTTTTTTTATGGGGATATTTTTAATTTTTTGGGTAAAAATAAAAATGTCTTTGGAGTTATTTGAGGTTTCAACATGTTTTACCTAAAATAAGAAAATAATAAAAATATTGAGTAAAGTAGGCTTAGACTGCAGACTCGCGTTTGGCAGATTCGTTTGACACATTGTTGTTGAAACCTTTGGTTTGTTTAACAAGTAATAACGCTTTTAAAAACTTTGAAAATGAATCTGTACACTAATAGTGACTATACCGATATGATGTTAACATTAGGGGAACGTGATGGAAATGCTAAAGTAGCGAAAAGAAGATATGCGGAAAAATTTCCAAGAGAAAGTATTCCGGATTCAAAAACGTTTTTGAATTTAGTGAGGCGGTGCCGTGAGACTGGAACCTTTAAACCAAAAAAGGTAAATTCTGGTCGACTGTGAGTGACAAGTTTTCCTCAAACAGAAAAAAATATTTTAAATCTAGTTGTTGCGGATCGTACGATAAGTGTAAGAAATGTGGCAAGTAACGCAAGTGTACATCGTGTATTAAATGAACAATTATTGCTCCCTTTTGACTACAGGCAAGTATAAGAATTATTGCCTGAAGATCTTTTTTTGAGAAGAAACTTTTGCGAATTATTACAAGAAACAATGAGACAGAATCCTGATTTTTTACAAAATATATTTTTCACCCATGAATCAACTTTTACTAGACAATGTATATTTAATAGTCATAACAGTCACTTCTGGACAGAGGAAAATTCAAAGGTTAAACGTGTAATGTATTATCTATATAATTTGAAGTTGAATGTATGGACTGGTTCATTAGGCAACCGCCGCGTTGTATACAATATTTTTGATGTAAATGTAAATGATGATGTTCACGATGAATTTTTGGATAATCGCTTGTTTCCGCTATTAGATTTGCCTCTTGATCTACGAAGAAATGTGGTTTTATGCATGATGGTGCTCCACTTCATTTCGGTAGACAAGCTAGAAGATGACTCAACGAACATTTTCGAAATCGTTGGATCAGTCGAGGTGCTGATGCTCCTATCCACTGGCCTCCAAGGTCCCCTGACCTAAATCCCTTGGATTTTGATGTGTGGAGTTTAGTTAAAGAAAAAGTATGTTCAAGCTAAATAAATTCCATTCAAGAACTTCAAGCGAGAGTTGAAAATAATTTAAGAATGTTAATTCAAGAACCACGGCCACTCCAAAGGATTATGTGTTCAATAGAAAAACGTTTACGATTATGTATTCGTGAAAATAGTGGGAACATTTAATGTAAAATCCCGTACCTACTTATTCAATTTTCTTTTCTGTTTGTTTTGTGTTATTCGTTGTTTTTTTTTATTGTTTCCTTTCTCTGTTCTGTGTTAATGTCATACAATGAAAACATTTTTTAAGTTCTAAATAATTTACAATATTTTTACCTCATAGTTGTTTCTGAAACAATCATTATTCGCTGAGGTAGTTCGTTCTCGCGCATGAAAATTATTAATTGTTTCGTTTTAAAATAATGTATTAATTAGGTAAGCATTACTTGCTACAATCTCAAGTAACTCCAAAACCAGTAATTTTTTTGACTTTCAATGAGAGTGTCTTTTTTGTGGCAAATTGTTTAAAAAACACTATTTTTGCCCAAAAAATTAAAAATATCCGCACAAAAAAATTGGGGGCAAAATAAATGCCCCCCCCCCCCTTAACGACGGTCCTATACAAAAGATTAAAAATTTGTCAACCCTATCTTTTATGACCTAATCAAAGGTATTTGTGGTCTAAATTTCATTTAGGTATCAAAGGATTTTGGGGCCCCTTTAACAGGGCCGTATCTTCTTAAGGAGGCATTTTAGGACACAGGTTTATTAACCAAACTAGCGTTATTTTTTAATATTCTATTAACCCTACAAATTACGTTTTTGAAACACCTGTACATATATATATATATATATATATATATATATATATATATATATATATATACAATATATATACATATATATAGGTTAGTCAAACCAATATCTTATTTATACTAGATACCAAAAAATTTTATAAAGATAAAAGTTGAAGACTAGTCTAGTTTTATCTTTATAAAATTTTTTGGTATCTCTTTAGTATAAATAAGATATTGGACTATATATACATATATATATATATATATATATATATATATATATATATATATATATATATATATATATATATATATTGTGGGTTTATTAAGGAGTATTTCTAAAGCTTGTTGATGGGGTATCCTTAAGGCTACAAACCTAAAATATTATCACTTGAACCGCTAAGTTTATACAAAGTTGAATTTTTTAAATGGAACCCCATGTATATTATTGCATATTTTGATTCCTTGGTCAATTCTAGTGCGACTTTATGTATCATACATAGTACCTAAAACGGGTCGTTTAGCCGCAATTTATATTACAAAATGTAGATGTTTGAAAATAAAACTAAATATCGCAGTGATCACAAAACTTAGAAGACCATGACTGCAATCTTGCTAGACTTGAAAGGTACTAGCGTAAACCGAATGGTCAAATTCGAATTCGGAAAATTTCAATCAATGGTAACACTTGATTTATATATATATATATATATATATATATATATATATATATATATATATATATATATACAGTGTGACCCATTTCAAATGGAAACCTCTCTGTAAAAAATGTATTTATAACCCTATGTTAACGGTTTTTTTTTAATGATAAACCATCGAAAACTCCACTTTATGACAAAAATTTAGAGATAAATTTCAATTTTCAAGGCTTTCTATGATTTATTTTCAATGTCGAAAATGGACAAATTTGATTAGCGATTTTTTTATTGAAATTTTAACTACACCACTGGATTCAGTAACCTCTCATATGGGTAAATCCCAAGTTCCATGAAAAAAAATTTAAAAAGGACAGACCTATGACAAAATTAATGTAGGCAGTTGTGCGGCACATTTTGAATGGAAACACCCCTGTAAAAAATGTGTCTATTATCTGATTTTGACGGGACTTTTTTTAAAAGATACACCATCAAAGACTCCACTTTGTGACAAAAATTTAGAGATAAATTTCAATTTTCAAGGCTTACTATGATTTATTTTCAATGTTGAAAATGGACAAATTTGATTAGCGATTTTTTTATTAAAATTTTAACTACACCACTGGATTCAGTAACCTCTCATATGAGTAAATCCCAAGTTTCATGAAAAAATATTAAAAAATTACAGATTTGTGACAAAATTAATGAAGGCTCATAGTAACTTTTGCTTGATTTTTTCTAACAATTGAAGTAGCCCATAAAAAATAAACAAAAGAAAGATAAGTTAAGTGAATAGTTCTAATAATTTGACGTTTTACTATAAAATTTGTTTTCCATGGCCCTCTACTATTATCTGCCATTACTCAATATAAATGTAAATCAAGTAAAAGTTGCTATGAGCCTACATTAATTTTGTAACAAATCTGTCATTTTTCAATATTTTTTCATGAAATTTGGGATTTACCCATTTGAAAGGTTACTGAATCCAGTGGTGTAGTTGAAATTTCAATTAAAAAATCGCTAATCGAATTCGTTCATTTTCGACATTGAAAATAAATCATAGAAAGCCTTGAAAATTGAAATTTATCTCTATATTTTTGTCATAAAGTGGAGTTTTCGATGGTTTATCATTTAAAAAAAAAGCGTTAACATAGGATTATAAATACATTTTTTACAGAGAGGTTTCCATTTGAAATGGGTCACACTGTATATATATATATATATATATATATATATATATATATATATATATATATATATATATATATATATATATATATATATATATATATATATATATATATATATATATATATATATATATATATATATATATATAAACATCAATACTTGTGGAAATCTAAATAAAACATAATAATCCTCTACGAAGAAGAAACTTTAAAGACCATCAAGACCTATACAGCAAGCTACGTATCAAAAAATGTGAAACACTTACTAATTTAACATTTTTAACGCGTTACCGAGACAATAAAATGATACCAAATGAATTTAAATTTGAAACCGAAACCAGACATTTATGGTTCTTGTAAGATTTCATCCAAAACAAGTCTTGCCCTTTTAAGAAAAGCGATTGCCAATAAAAGGGGTAAACTTGACTCTCTCAAGCGTACCTTTTATGGTATCTTTCAAACTGTACATGCCATCAAAATTCATACCTTCATATTCGATACGATATAATCATTAAGGACAGTACATAATTTCAGTGACAAAAAATTTAATGATAATATTCTGAATGTTTTAGGTGAAGGGTTTAATTTCGACATCACGCCTAGACGGATTCCTGTAGAAAACATCATTACCAACCTGGAGTACGCCTTGAAGGATGCAGAACCTGCCTGACGAAATTAGGCTCAACATAGCATATCTTCTTAAGAACTGCAAACTTTCCAAACAGAACTGCACGAAACAAGACCTCCAAATGTTAAACCAGATCAAAATATTAATACTACCCGCTGGCAAATAAAACGCTACTGTCATTGTTAACTCCAAATACTATCACCATAAGATGTCAGAACTGTTAACTTCTTCTTAAGAAAAATCAGTACAATCCTACCACCTACCTAGAATAGACAACAAAATCGGACTCCCAAAAATACATACAGAAAATTGACCATTACGTCCAATCGTCAGTGCATTCAATTCCCCGACTCATGACCTTGCTCGTTATCTAACATTATTCAACCGATTTGTAAAAATGCTGCATCCTACATAAAAAAACTCATGATTTTCTACACAAACGCAACTTTTCACCAAAATACCTATTGAACTTGAAGATACAATGAAAATTCTAGAAGACAAACACTCAATAAACCAAGATACTCAAATTGACAAACCAATGTATGCACTCAATCTATTTTACATACAAAGGACCATTCTACAAACAAATTAAAGGAGTGGCTATGAATTCGCCACTATCTCCAACTTTTGCGAATGTATATATGGAACATGTTGAAACCACTGCTTTAAATTGTGCAAATTTAAAACCTAAATGGTTTCGTTATGTTGACGACACATTTGTAGTTTGACCCCATGGAAAAGGAAACTTGAATAATTTTCTAGGACACATTAATCAAATTCACAACATCAAATTTACTATGAAAGTTGAAGACAATAATTCACTCCCTATTTTGGACACCCTGATAACAAGACTTCCTAATTGTAAATTTATACACAGAGTTTATCGAATACCAACTCATACGAATAGATATCTGAACTATCTTTCGCACCACCATCCTGGTCACTTAATTTGGAAGAATATCATTAAATAAGTTAATTCGAAATTTCAAAAGCTCCAAATCCTCCAGACATTTCAAACGCTTATGTTGCACTATTCCTGACGTCCCCGCTTCCATATCTTCTACATCATATACTGGACCAACTACCCGAAGTCAAACACGCTCGTCCAGATTGAATGTAAATTAGTTACGCTGTTCTTAATTACATTAAGGCAGAATTGGGGAAAAGTGGTGAGGATAAACATTTTTTAATAGAATTTTTATGTTGGTTCATTGTATTTTTCAAAAATTGTTTTGATTGGCCCACATAAACAATTAATAAAGTTGATTTGATATACCACATTTAAATTCAACTCATAATTTAATTACTTTTAATAATTAACGTATATTTTAATTAACAATCACTATCTTTTCACAGCTATTAAATAATAGTTTTCTTACAGATTAAATGCATTGAGAAAGCAGTTATACGAAACGTCTTCAGCAATCACCAATTTCACCAATCTTACCAATAATAAGAATATAGTGCGTGCGTGTGATTTTGTTGTTGTGTATTGCTGACAAGTATTAACTGTGTACTATGGAAGTGATCTTCAGTAATGTGAAGGGTTTTTAAATATTCATACGAAGAAAATAAAATTAAAAGGAAAAGGTAGACCATTACTAGATATTATTATTGAAAAATATGATATAAGTAGATGAACTGTCTGCTATTTATTCAAGAAATGATTGCAGGGCATTAAATGGCGCATTACCTCTTCTAAATTTTTAATAGCAAACACTGTAGGAGATACATTGAAGAGGACTAGAAAATTATTAGAAATTGTGACAGCAACACCTATGACAACATCAGAGGGCGAACCATGTTTCTCAACACTGAAACGAATCAAAACGTTTCTCAGAAATTCAATAACCGAGGATCGTTTAGCAGCTCTTTCCTTGCAATCTATTGAAACAAGTGTATCTCCGAAATAGACAATTTTAATGACAAAGTGCTTACAAAATTTGCAAACAAGAAAGAACGTAGGATAGACTTCATTCATAAAAAATAGGTAAGGTTGCACAAATTGCAGAACATCTTAAAATTTCTACCAGGAGCCGCCACTCTCGGCTACGATCGCAGTGGGGTATCATCAATTCTCTCTATGATCAGACGGGAGCGTCGGAATTTATTTTAATTAAGATTAAATTAATTATTGCTTTTTAATTATCTCAATATTCTAAAATTATTGCTTGTCTAACTACATGCTTTCTTTAGGACCAATAGACAAAACAACCAATTTAATATTCATTTAGAAAAACGGCTTTATTATTATAATTACTATGTTATGTAATGATGATGGTTATGAGATTGGTTTAATAAATAAAATAAGTTTTGTTTCGTGGTACTTGAGATTGGTTTGATCAAGATTGATTTGATTGAAATTGATCTGATTAATTGATTTGGTTGGTTTGATTGGGATTGATTTGATTGAGAAAGATTTGTTCGAGATTGATTTGATTGAGATTAATCTAGAGGATGAGTGGGGTCTGTGGACCAATCAGAAAGCAGTGGCCATGGTTAACCGTTAAGTACCTTATCTTGAATTTATCTCTATATTACTTTGCAATTTAAATTGGGATGTAATTAAAAGCTGTTTATGTATTTGGTTTGATTGAGATTTATCTGACAGAGATTGATTTGATTGATTTGATCGAGAATTGATTTATTGAAATTGATATGATTGATTTAATTCAGATCGATCTGGAGGAGGATGAGTAGGGTTTATGGACCAATCAGAAACAAGGGATATGGTCTAGTGCCAGATAAATTAAGATGAATTAAGGATGCTAAAGTGAATTAAGATGAACTATGATTCTGAATTAACATGAACTAAGATTCATGAAGTCAAGGGTGTTGCCTGCACGCAGGCGCTCCAATCAGAACAATAGTAGGTAAGATTGGAGACTTTTGGGACACACCACATTTCCAAGGCCCCACATTTCCAAGGTTGCCACAAAAACCGGTTTCCCACCGTACCAAGGTCAAAAAAGCGCAATGTGTGACCTAAATGCATATCATTACCACAAACCCACGGTCACAAACCCCGATTTCCTGTTCCACTACTACAAGGCTATCCGACCACGCTTTCCTGTTCCACTATTACAAGGCCATCCGACCGCGCTTGCCTGTTCCACTACTACAAGGCCATCCGTGCGACAAAACCACGCTTTCCTGTTTCACAATTACAAGGCCATCCGACCACGCAGTCATGTTCCACAAGAACATCCGTGTGACCTGGTTGCGCCCACTTAGATGTTTTTTTTACCCACTTGTATGTTTTTTGTCCACTTGTATATTTTTTGTATGAATTTTTGCTCACCCTCACTTTTTACCAAAATAAAAGAAAACGATATGTTAATATATTTAATTCACGTAGAAAAATTATATATAGATAGAAATAGAGACATGTACAAATTATATATTACACTTTTTACCAAAATAAAAGAAAACGATATGTTAATATATTTAATTCACGTAGACAGAATTGTACAAATTATATATAGAAAGAAAGACATTTATATATATTTATTTCATGTATAAAGACATAAATTACATATTTAGATACACGTATTACTCAAATATATGATTTGCTGTAGGAATAAAACATGTTGATTTAGTACATACGTTAGTAAGATTTTATTAAAAGAGTTGTAATACTGAGGATTTGAACAGTTTAGGTTACACATGTTAGCAGCGCTGAACATACTACTACACTGACAGGAAATAATTAGTCTATACATTACATACATAAAAAAATCAACATGAAATACTTAAATATGTAATAGTCGTCATCGTACACATCAAAAAAAGTTGTGTTAGGAGTGCTCAACATGAGGCAGTATTCACCGTGTGACATGTGGTACCAAGCCGTTCATCGCTCTCACAAACTAAAACACACTAACAAACAACACTAAAACATACATACTGCAACACATACCCACACACTCACACTCACACTCACACACTCATACATTATGCTTACCGACGACGGACTAGGTGCTCAGAAGGCCTTAGGGTTGCAAAGTTAGATTTGCAAACCAAAAGGAAGTGTTGGATCTCGAGCCAACTCCCCAGTCTCTGGGAGCTGAACTAAACGACGATTAAATACTTGGAACACTCGAGATCATAATGAAAAATGCGGTTTAAGCAACGCTTATATATCCTGAAGATACCTTGAAAGCGCGAATCTGTTCTCCTATTGGTTATAAACTGGCCTAAATAAAGTACAGGTGTAATTATGCAGACTACAAAGTAGGAAACGACTTTTTTAGCAAGCGAATATGAGCTGTATTGCGGGAACAGGTGACCTTTAGATACATTGTATTATTCAGATTAATAAAGTATATTTTTTTAAATAATTCAAAACATGTGTATGTATTTTACTAAGTATTACGTTTCTAAAGGAAGCTTCAGATGACACATTTTTAATGACAAAGGTGAGTATGTTCAAAATCATTCTATAAATTAACGATTTGTTTTTCTTATGGAATGATTTCATTAATTTCCAGTATAGTAAAAGCTGGAAAAAAACCTGATCATTTATATGCAGATAAAATGACCTTTTATAGACATAGTAATAATCAGATGTAAATTGCATTCGACGTATTACTAATAAGATGAGTTTGTTAACTGTATTTTTTTCTGTATAGGAAGAGCATGTATATATAGAATATATAATAAATACATCCGTTTTTTATATAAAAACTTGCAAATGATGCTCTCATTTATTGTAATTTCCATTTAAACAAAGGATTTAGATATATATTAACGATTTGTTTTTCTCATGGAATGATTTCATTAATTTCCAGTATAGTAAAAGCTGGAAAAAAAAACCTGTTCATTTATATGCAGATAAAATGATCTTTTATAGACATAGTAATAATCAGATGTAAATTGCATTCGACGTATTACTAATAAGATGAGTTTGTTAACTGTATTCTTTTCTGTATAGGAAGAGCATGTATATATGGAATATAATAAATACATCCGTTTGTTATATAAAAACTTGCAAATGATGCTCTCATTTATTTTTTAATTTCCATTTAAACAAAGGATTTAGATATAAATTTACGATTTTTTACATAGTTACAATAAGTTAAAAGAGATTATAATTATACTCTTATACAAAACCAGTATGCTAATAAGCATATTACAACAATGAATACCTGTAGATATTTTTCTTATGTCCTTACAATGTAATTCTGCATATACTGGTTTTTAATATATATTATTCATTTATTTGTATGGAAGTATCTTTTACTTAAACTTTTAAATAAAACTGTTGCAAATTTTATAATTATATATTTCCTATGATCTTGATATATTTTTGCTAATTTCTATCTACAAAAAAAATAGTGCAGCAATTATATGTTATTTCTATTTTTTCATTAATGACGCGCTTGTACAAATTGATTTACTACTTATAACATGTAATTTTTTACTGTGGTAAATAAAATAGTTTTATTATTATATAGAGAATACCTAGCATTTAAACCAAATCTTGTTTTTCAACTATGTGCTTTACATAATCACGCGTGTAAAGTCGGGCCGCGTTTAACTTGTGTATGAATCATTTGTAACATTCATATGGTTTAAAATTTCCTAAACGTACATCGCGACTATACCATCTGTTCATACAGATTTCTTCATTTGTTTGTATCAACGTATTTATCAACAGATGGCGCTCTCACTCCGATTTGTAGTATAATTCCACTTTTTTAAACTAAAACGAAACCAAAGCTAAACGCATTACAATAAAATGGTCAATAACGAACTGAATGCAAAAATATAGCAATTAAACTAACACTTTGAAACTATTATCATCATAATAAACAAATCGTTCCTATGTTAATTGTCATAACGAAGTTTACCCAATTTTTTATTAATTTTAAACTGTAATTTAGAAAAAAAAAGTCAATATTTAACTTTATTAATTGATTCATAAAGTTTTATTAATATAACTACATCGATATTGTACAAACATTTGAGAAATAATGATGAAGTACATTTTATAATTAACAATATTTGAAACATGCATTGCAACAATTAAAAATATTTACTACAGTTCAAAACGGTTTCCTGTTTAACCCCCCTTGCTAATATGTAACTCCCACATGGTAGTATTTGGGTTCAGGCAGTTGCGCACGCAACTGTCCGGTTTCACCGCTTCTGCCCCTCATTCCAATTCCCCCACTCACCCCAAAACTTCAAATTTTGTATTTAAGACGGAGCGGTTCCACTACAGTGTTAGTCCGTCTTTATGAACCACCAAGTAAAGTTTTCAAGCGGTGTTACATCATGTCTTCAAAGAATAGTAAGTGTTAGTTTCGTATTACTTCTCTCCCGGCTACCCGTCATATCCAACACTCTTATTCACATCAACCTACACTACAGCATGCAGTTATTATTCATTCTTTGTTGCAGCAAAAATGTTTCAATGTGAATGTCTAAAGAAATTTTCTCGAAAGGATTCTTTACTGAGACATCAAAAACAGCATGCTGGTTGTCAGTATCTACTCCACCATCTGACATGCAGGAGGGTTCGTTGCAAAACCAAACCACAGGGAGCAATGTGGTGCAAGGAAGCACTTCCGACGATAACAAAGCAGTACATAGACATGTTACTGATTCCTTTGCGCAAGCAGGACCATCTGGGGTAAACTCTGTGAAGGATAATGCAAAACCCGGACCATCAGGGTTTAGCAACTCAAGGAAGCGGAAGGCTGACCAACACGATGAACCGGCAGAACCAAAAAACAATGGTGAGAGTGTGCACTGCACAGATTGTTCAATGGATGTACCTAGGTATGCATTCCAAGGACACCTCAGAAGCAATAGGCATAAAGCAAATGTATGTTTCCTTGTCGCTACTGGGGTCGAAGTGATCCGAAATGCGTTTAAACAACGCATTGTGTCGTACCGATTGTCTCCATGCAAGATGCATACTGATGTGTTCACCTTTATGGCAGACGTGAAAGGGAATGTATTGAAGGTAGTACAAAATCAGTTGCAGAAACACTACTCATTAAAATGTAATGTTGAGCTGTTTGGTTTATACTTTTTGAACAGTAGGGAAAGCACAGAACTGAAATCGTTTCAGACTAAGTATGATATTCTCAGTGTAGGGACGGTGTTAGAAGAGTATTTCCAAAAAATCAGTGAAATATTGGATGCAAAACAATCGGAATTTCAACATAAAGATTCTGGTAAGTGTGAGTCGTGGTGTACTCGAGTATTAACAACTGTTTTAGGGTGGTCCCTGGTGCAATTCGTGTATATAGAGGTAAACCTGCTTAAATTTGCTCCCACCACGGGTTCTTCCTATATGGCTGTCCCCGCCGAAATCGCACATAAACACGCCATAGTCAATGTAAAAAATAATGATAATTGCTGCTTTGCATGGGCTGTTGTATCGGCACTAGTCACACCAACGGGAGTACCACAACGCACATCTTCTTACCCTGATTTCCAGACGTTATTCAACTGGACTGGTGTACAGTTCCCTGTTAAGCTGACGAATATTTCAACGTTTGAGAGCAATAACAACATTTCCATTAATGTTTATGGGTTAGACGATACGTATCGTGATGGTCACCGTGTCACGGAGGTAGTGGGGCCTCTATACTACACCAAAGCCAAACAGGCAGTTCATGTTAATTTATTATTATTAGTCAGTAACCAAACAGATAATCAGCATTATGTATGGATAAAAAATTTTTCTCGTTTACTTAGCAACCAAATAACTCGGCGGAACGGAGCAATGTATTTTTGTGATGCATGCTTGTATTACTTTAGATCCGAGGAGCAATTAACCCGACACGTGTCACACGACTGTAACTTCGTATATACAAAATTACCGGGTGTGAAACAAAAAAAAGACATTACCGGGGAATTCTATGCGGAAAATATACTCGCTTTTCGGAACTATCAGAAACAAATGGTTCTACCATTTGTAATATATGCAGATTTTGAAGCGCTCTTAGTACCGGTAGATACGGCTGAACCAGATCCCGAAAAACCGTTCACGATAAAAACGTGTAAACACGAACCATACTCGTTTAGTTATTACATTAAGTGTAGTGTAAACGATGCGTGGTCTAAGTTAGAGCTGTATAGAGGGAGCAATGCAGGGGAGATATTTATAAGACGACTGGAAAGTGATGTAAAACGGATATATAATGAACATTTCAAAGCTATTGTCCCAATGACACCATTAACGGATGAACAGCAGGTTACGTATGAATGCAGTGTATGTTGTTACATATGCGGTAAGCACTTTACGGACGATCCTGACAAATCCGAAAGTACGAGATCACTGTCACGTTACTGGTAAGTATCGTGGTGCAGCACATTCGACGTGTAACTTAAACTATCAGGTACCTACATTTCTTCCCGTTTTCTACATAATCTCAGTGGTTATGATGTTCACCTGTTCATTAAACAGTTAGCGAGTGAAACGGAAGAAATTACCGTACTTCCGGTTAACAGTGAAAATATATAACGTTTGGTAAGCATATTTTGTTGATGAATATGTAAACAGTCATGGTATCAGGAAAAGAAATACATTAATTTACGGTTCGTCGATAGTTGTAGATTCATGGCTGCATCCTTAGATACTCTATCCCAGAATTTATCAGATGATCAATGTATGGAGGTACGGAAATATTTTAGTAATGATAGCGACTTCAACTTAGTGAGAAATAAAGGTAGTTTCCCTTATGCGTACGTAGACAGCTTTAGTAAGTTGAACGACATCACGGTGCCATCATATGACAAGTTCTACGATAAAATGCGCGATGCAAATATTTCCGATGACGAATACTGTCGCGTTCTACTGGTATGGGATCACTTTAAGTGTAATACACTAGGTGATTATGCTGATATTTATTTAAAATCAGATGTGTTGTTATTGGCTGACGTGTTTGAAAACTTTAGGAGATTATGTATGGGTGTGTATGGGTTAGAACCTGCACAGTATGTTACTTTGCCTGGATTGGCGTGGGATGCCATGTTGAAATGTACGAAAGTAGAGCTAGAATTATTGACGGATATGGATATGTATCACTTTTTTAAAAAAGGCATTCGAGGTGGAGTAAGTACTTGTATCAAGCGGAGAAGCATCGCTAATAACGAGTTTGTTCCAAACTATGATCCTAAACAACCGAAAGTGTTTTTACAATATTTAGATGCCACGAATTTATACGGGTGGAGTATGAAGCAATACCTGCCCCACGATGGGTTTATGTGGTTACCTCAAGAGGAAATAGAACACTTTGACGTAGTAAAGATTGATGATGACACCGATGTTGGATTTGTACTGGAGGTTGATATACATTATCCCCACCATCTGCATGACGAACACAACGATTATCCGTTTTGTCCTGAAATGATCTGCGCACCACATTCCCAGGAGGAGAAGTTAATCCCGAACCTGTGTGATAAGACCAACTATGTTATACATTACCGCTATTTAAAACAATGTATAGAGCATGGCTTAATTGTTACTCGTATTCATAGGGTTTTACGATTTCGTCAGAGTCCGTGGCTAATACCATACGTAGACCTTAATACAGCTCTCCGCAACACAGCACAGAACAAGTTTGAAAAGGATTTCTATAAAATCATGAATAATGGCGTGTTTGGTAAAACAATGGAAAATGTCGATAAACGAAGAGTTATTAAACTGTTAACACATTGGGAAAATAACGGTCGTCGGGTAGGTCTAGCACGGTACGTTGCAAAACCGCAATTTAAAAATTTTATTCAATTCACTGATAAATTGTTTGCGGCGGAATTGTCGAAACAGGTAGTTACGTACGACAAACCCGTCTATGTCGGATTCAGTATTTTAGATCTTTCCAAAATTATAATGTATCGGTTTTTTTATGATATCTTACGAGCTCATTATGGCAAGAATGTCACGTTGCTCTATACTGACACGGATTCTTTGATTGTTGAGATAGTAACTGATGATATGTATGCACACATGCGAAATAATTTAGACGAATATGATACTTCCAACTATCATAATGAGTTGCATGGTATTCCTACGACTGCTTCCGTCGTTGGACGAATGAAAGATGAGTACGCAGGAAAGCGATTCATTATTTTTATGGTGCTGGATCGAAGTCATACTGTCTGAAGCTTGCTGATAAGGAAGTTGTTAAGAAAGCGAAAGGTGTTAAGAAAGTTATTATTCAGAAAGTGTTGACGGAAGTAGACTACAAAGCGGTCGCGGAGGGTCTGATAAAACAGTAATGTGTAAAATGCTTGTGTTTCGATCAACCTTACATGATATATATACCGAAATGTTAAACAAAATTGCCTTTAGGTCCCAGGATGACAAACGATATCGACTACGTGATACGTGTTCTACATTGGCGTGGGGGCATTGGCGAATACCGGAATTGGAGAATGCTGATCCGTTGAGCGAACTATTGCAGGTTGCTAAGCAAATGAATTTATATTAACCGGAAGAAGAATAGTTTGGGTACTGACACTTGCTAGTTTCTTTCCTATATTCTCTCCATAATGAAACTTATATTAATAATAAGTTGTATTATTCCTTTAGTTGTTTTACATATATTAATATTATGTATTAATTCGTTAGTAAGAGAATATATACTATACAAATACTGTGTGATATAAATAAAAACAAAAAAACGAAAATGACTATTTACTATTTTTTTATTAAAAAATATGTACAAGACTTATTGCTATATATATATATATATATATATATATATATATATATATATATATATTATATAAATGATATACCCGACTCAAAGCACAGTGGCATAATGATTTACAATGAAAGTAACAAACGGGTTGCATAGCAGGAAGAGGTGGACTTTCCTCAAGTTCAATAACAGGCTGGGTCACAAATTTTCTGATGTAATCTGCTTTCTCTCTGCCCTTGACATAGACAGTATCTGTTGGCTGAATCAATCTCTCGAGTATTCTTCGAAAGTGGTGTGGTGGTGTATACCCTTCTTCCCATTTAATACAGTGCTGGTTTTGCATTAACCAAGTAGCTTGACGACGACTCTCTGCATCCAACGTATGCCAGGGATACGGTGATTTAAAAACAAAATGGGCAATTTGTTTCCCATTATAAATGGCGAGTTCTTTTCGGTATAAACGCTTTTGATATTTTGAACCCTTGTACATCGATTATGACGGACATTGTATTACAACTGTCGTACTGCTTTGGTTAACGCGTTGTATGTAACTAAACGATCATGGAGTATAACACAGTATGCTGTCGTATTAGCGGGTATGTTGGCCGATGTTTCAAACTCTACACGAAGAACTACTGCTTTGAGTGCAATACTTCTTTTGATTTGAGCAGTCGACCACCATCAGTGGTGCAGCCGTCGTAAATTGAATAGGTGTGAGTAATGGTTGTCCATCTCTTTGATAATATGACATTTGGAATTTAGCAAACATTTCATACAGCGTGGCAAAGCAATTGTTATCATAATTAACATTTAAATTATCATACGGGTAACGGTCGGTGTTGAGGAATACCCGAATATTCTTCAGTGCACATTTATCGAATTTACTCGCATCGTGCATAACATTATTTTCTCGTCCAGTTTGAAACCCTATAATAATGTATCTCGGTGTTTCAATACTAGTCGATGTTTTGATTGCCCATGTATGCTTATCTGTTGTTGGTATAGCGGGATATATGTGGGTTTCCCAACTTCTAAATGCTAGTGGAGTATTCACATTTTTATCAATGTATTTCGTTAACGCTAATTCCTCCGCTAATGCTGGAACGATGTGTGGAACTTTCCAATAAATCTTATCTATGTTAACTTTTAATGCTTCGTCCACAGTTGAAATTACTGCATCGGTATCAATATTACTACGAATTAATACAAGTTCTTGTCTAATGTTCAAAATCACTTTATTATAATCTTCAGCAAAGCCAAGCAGCATTCGCAAAGGTACACAGACATTAAAATACCCTTGCTCATTTGTTAGTGTGCTGTTTGATGTAGGAAACCAACCGGCATTTTGATGGCGGGCAAGATCATTGGGTGTCAATGATACTAATCCTTTCATTGTCGACGTTAACCCCACCTTAGTTACGGAATCTACCACTATTCCATTCATTTCATATCTAATTTCACTGAATAAAAATGCGATACCATTATTAACGAACCTTGCGGTGTTAGAGACAGTACCATCCTGTCGCAATAATCTTCCCTCTACATAAACATAACTTTCTGATGGTAGAGTGCACATGTCTTCCTGAATGGGTATCCTGATTTCATCATTGTTTCCAAATCTCGTAGTATATGGTTGATGGGTGTGCAGTTCGGAATTAACGATAGCATTATCAACAACAACTTTTTCATTAACGTTTAATACACTCATTGTAGTACTGTAAACCCAAGACTCTCCAAGAATGCTTTGTTCTGCGCTGTCAACGCTTTGGTCGCTGAACGCTTACTGACTGTACCCTTTCCACACTTCACTCTTTTATAGTTTGTTTTGCACTGGTTACATGCACATGTATTATACCGCGTCACCATATTTTCTTTAAATGTAGTCCTATCGTTATGACTTCTCCGTTAAAATTGACGAGATCTCCGTCTTGGTCTACTATTTTAAGTGTTATTGTTGAAATGGTAGATGTATTTATAGGTAAGTAGATAACATGTTGAGGTGATTCGATTATTTTATATCCCGCTGGTACACTGGGAAAGAATTGATGAATTATGTGTGATGACTCACCATTTTTAAAACTACCACTTGTTATATTGCACTCGATAATTAATGAGTTAATTTTGATGATGTTAATAGGGTTCTCAGAGGTGTACACTTTTTTAGCTTGGTAAACAGCAGTTTTATTAAAGCCCAGCATAGGCCCTATCGAATGGACTACATTGAAACTAATGTTATGGGTTGCTTTCATGGTTGCTTTCATAGTATTATTATTTGCTCGTAAATCAATATACCCTTATCGTCTTTCACTGAGTCATTAATATATTTATTCACATCTGCGATTTCGTATGTTCCTGGCGGTATTGTAATTTTATCTCTTCCAAATATGAGCATGTTGTTCTTTGAAGTAACGTTTTGTATAGTATTGAACGATTCAAAACTAGTTAACCCCATTACATATTCCGACTCATTATCAAGAAAAATCGGTGGATTAAATGTGGCTTGCTGGATACTGCTTTTACCGGTGAAGGTAAATGTGTACGACATCACGATCACGTAACAACTACTGACAATCAGAACGAGTAGTCGTATAAAAATCGTAAGACTAGATGACCACAGTTGTATGTATTGAACTCTTGAATCTTAGTAAAGTTATAATCAATTGTGTTTCTGCTACCATCACTTTTAAAATAGTGGACTAATTCGAAGGGTGGTTTAACATGTCCTATACTATCAAAATATGTTATATGTCTATTACGCTTAATATATGCTGTCCAGTGTGTTCCCTGATTAGCTTGATTATCCAGATTCACAATACCACATTCATTCCTATGGAATTCGTGTAGGTAGCTTATCTCGCATATATATCCCTCTAAAGTAGGGAATCTTTAATTGCTCAACAAATTTTGATAGCTCAACATTACTTAAGGCGTGGCGTGGTAGCTTCAGTGGGAGTTTTTTGAATACGGTTGTAAATATATACCCAAACCTCGTTTATATGGTTTTAGATATAAACCTTTTCCTAATGCAGCTGCTTCCATTGCTTGGTTGTGTCGTTTGGTTTCTTCTAACGTTTTTGTCGCAGCTTTTGCGTCGGTAACCGCTTTTGCAACTGCAGCTGCACCGCCACCTAACGAACCTAAGGCTCCTAATGCTGCAAATAGGGGAATAAGAGGTATGAACCCCTCGTTTTGGTATAGGTAATATTCTGCTCTTGGGTGACATGATTTTTTTGTGTTTTAGAACGCTTAAGGCTTTGTGTATTGTAGATCGTAAAGATGATCGAAGTTTACCACCAACACGACGTCGCGCTAGAAGTACCGCTTTGTTAAATGAAATTGGTTTGGGGGTACGCTTTGCTCTTCGTGGTTTGCTTCCCATTCTATTGCTTGTCCGTGATCTTCCACCCATCCCCATTTTCCGTTTTCCTTTCATTATTCCAGCTATAGTTAATGCAGCTGCCCTTTCTCCAAATGTAGCGTTTGAGGAACGAAATCTATTCCAAGCTTTTTGTTGCAAAGTTTTATCGGCAATGTGTCGTTGACTTAAATCGTTTGACTGGGAGTATGCAATATCGTGCTCTTTACAGGCTTCGTCCAATTCATTTATACCTTTGTCGCCGCGAGCTAGTCGTTTTTGTAAACGGGTACCCGGTCCGCAGTATCTATACCCAGGTATATGCAACTCCACTGGTAATTTATTTATTAAAGTATTAATTAATCCTGAACCTTTTCTTCTTATTACACCGAGAAGTATACTTCATACCAGACTGATGTCACTCCACTACTAAACTACTTTCATTGTATGACACGTATATATGTTAGTACCATACAATTTGTGGTTTAGTACTATGACGGGCACCATACGCTTCATTCCGCAAGACACAGAATTACCTATTAAAAATTATGACATAGCTGATAACAAGGAACTTTACTCTAAACATAGCGGTCTACTGAAAGGAGGATGTAAACGAGGTATAATCGTTGGTCCATCTGGGTGCGGAAAAACAAATGTTATGATTACCTTGTTAGAACATCCAAATGGTTTACGTTTTGAAAATGTCTATATATATTGCAAATCATTATATCAACCTAAATACCAGTACCTACGAAATTTACTGACACCCATAAAAGAAGTCGGGTATTTCGAATACAGTGATAATAGTGATGTTATATCCCTAGTGATTCCCGTAAAATTCAATAATGATTTTCGATGATGTAGCGTGTCATAAGCAAAATGAAATAAGAGATCATTTCTGTTTTGGCAGACATCGAAATAATGATTGTTTCTATCTGTGTCAAACGTATTCTTCAATTCCAAAACAGCTTATACGTGATAATGCTAATTTACTTATTCTTTTCAACAAGATCACACTAATCTTAATCATGTGTATGATGATCACGTTAATGTCGATATGTCCTTTGATAGGTTTAAAGATTTATGTTTTTGTTGCTGGCAAGACAAATTCGGATTTCTTGTGATTGATAAAGAAAGCGATGTTAATACAGGTCGGTACCGTAAGAGATTTGACTGTTTCATTGCAGTATAAATAATCTACTAGGACTGTCAACGTACAGTCGTAATGGAGGAGCGCTTAGTACAAGACATTTTGCGTGCTCGCAAGAGTGTGCAACAGAAATATGCGAGTTTGAAAGAAGATACCGCTCTTACAGAACGTGCAATAGAAGCACACTTTAAACCTATTACACAACCATTAAAACAATTAATTACTAAAATGATGGTTCTCTCATCAAAGCTGAACCCCTTACGCCAGAAGTCGGAAAAAAGGAGTCCATTGCACACGAAAATGAAGTATTTTTACATTATACACCGAAATCCTCTAGAATACGTAAGGAGCCGCGTACTATTGTTCCTGACACCATTCCCACACCTCTACAAGAATCTGTAATTGCTGATGTCACACATGGCGACGAGGTGGAAATTCCTACTTTACAACAATTGAAATCGGAACTACTAGCTGCTGGATCTCAACCCGCCTTTGAAGATTATCTAAATCAATACCAAGGATTAGCTAAGTACTACGTTGAAGGTATATTTAGAGATACAGAAGACGAGTATGACTTAACATATGGCGTGCATTTCATTCCTGAAGAAGAGAAATTTTTTATAGGCGATGCTGAACTAGATTTTGTTGGAGAAAATTTGCGAATCGCTCTTCCCGATGGATCATCCCTAGATTATGAGGGAACACCGGGATTATATGAACTACTTTTTAAAAAAGTTCCTACGGGATACAAAAAGAGTGACCTACAGCAATACAATGACATATTGCGTCGTACTAATGCTGCCCGACGTAATTATAACCCTGATGATCAAATCCGAGGAACTAATAGTAAAAAATATGGAAATCATTAAACCATTACTTCAACCTAGAAAACGTTCTGCCACATCGTCTATTGCCCCTCCAACCACAAGATCTCGAACAACTTCTATCTCCAAAAGAGGTGGTGGACTGCAGCTATTGCGATACAATAACAAAGCTATTGAATTTGTACCGTGGAATAACCCGAATAAGTTAGTAGATTGGCTACGGGAATTATTAGGATCAATGTCGACAGGAAATACTAGCAATCACAACGAAGTAGTATATATAATTGATGAACTACGTGAAGCAAAAGTAATACAGTAACAGCTCTTGTTATAAACCTATTACTATATCCTTTTCATTTCATTGTTACACCGACTACCACTAAAGGCAGTACTACATGCTCATCAGTTATGCCAATAGATAAATTTGGCGGACATCTTCATCAACAAATGACAGTGGATAAATTTGGAAAACATATTACTCAGCATCGCAGTGATGCTACGAAGCAAAGTGATATATATTACGAAACTTATTTTACCTTGCAAGGTGTCTTGCAACAGACAACAGTAGATATTCCATTGGGTATCAATGGTAGATATTTATTTCCTACAGAGGGAAAAATATTGCATTGTAAGTGGTTACCTCGAGATATTCATCTTCGAGTGGATACTGTAATATATACGACACCGCTGTTTCTAAATAATAAAACTATTCGTAAGGATGGTGTGATTCAACCTATAATTCCAAAAGATAACAATTTCGACAAAGAACAATTATTCATCCTAGAGATTCTACTACAATCCAAAGTAAAAAATGAGTAAATCCGATGTTGTTGAAGAACTGCACAAACCTGCAAGAATAAACTTTCCGCGACGTTGTGTAGTACTAAAAGGTTTAAATGATCTCTTTCAAGCTGATTTAGTGGAAATGATACCTTATGCTCATGTGAATAAAGGATTTCGATACATTTTAGTAATAATTAATGCCTTCTCTAAATATGTATGGGCTTTCCCCATCAAACGCAAGAATGGTAAACTAGTTGCGGAGGTAATGGATAAACTGCTATCTGGATTGCAAAAGATGCCTACGCATATACAAACTGATATGGGAACGGAGTTCTATAATGCTGAATTCAAAAAAGTAATGAAAAAATTCAATATCAATCATTACAGTAGTTATTCCACCTTGAAAAGTAGCATAGTCGAACGTGTCAATCGTACCCTTAAAGCAATAATGTGGAAAACATTCAGCATGCAAGGATCATATAAGTGGCTACCAATCTTGCCTCAAATTGTTACCGATTATAATTCAAGAAAGCATAGAACAACCGGGTATAAACCGGTAGATGTAACGGAAAAGAATGCTGCAGATATTTTGCAACATTTAAAATGTCAGAAAGTTCTTGACCGTAAAACACCTAAATTTAAAGTGGGGGAACATGTACGCATTAGCAAACATAGAGTATATTCTCTAAGGGGTACACACCTAATTGGAGTTACGAAGTCTTTCGAATATCAACAGTTAAACGTTCAAGCCCACTCACCTACACATTACGTGATAGTCGAGATGAAGAGATTCAAGGTCGGTTCTATGAGCCCGAACTACAAAGTGTTAAACATCCAGACATTCATCTAGTTGAACGTGTCATCCGACGTCAAGGGAATAAAGCTCTCGTTAAGTGGTTGGGTTTTGATACTTCTCACAACTCATGGATTTCTACCAAAGACATTGTGTAATACGCTAATTAACCTTAATTATATATACTGTAATATTAATATGCAATAAACAGATCTTTTTTTTTACTTTTTTTATTACTACTATCCTATACATATACATCACTACATACTACTAAAGCGTCTGACAAACACACACTCACGATGCTGTTTTTCGAGAATTGGTGAAATTATATTATCACAGTCGCCTATTCTTTTTTTAAATCGTGCAGAATCTCTAGCTAATTGTTCCCATTCTCCTTTTCGCGCATGCCTGTAAGCCAACTCCCATACTACTATGTAGTGAACTACGTTTTGGACTCATTAATGCGCACCTTCTTCACTGGGTGAGTCGTCATCTGATGACTCAAAATTCGGTAAATATCTTTCTATTTCGTGTATAAATTGCTCCAATGATATTTCTTTAAGGTCTTCTATTAATCGCTTTATACAACAAATACACTCTATATCACCTACATGCGATGTTAAGTATTTTCACAAAGGCGTATTCCTCCCCATACTTATTAACTAGATTATTTAAATAGTCATCACTAAATCTACCCATTCCATACACTTTTTCATGATCAGCATCGAATTCTAATGCTTGTAACTGGCATATTAGTCTTTGGACTGCACTAACACAATCTACAGCTTTAGGCCACGACTCCGCACTATAACACATCCACATATTGACTAACACTATTGACTACCCCCCCCCCTTTCAGTTATAGGATTGGCAAGATCCATATCCATATATAGTTTCTCCTTGGCAAATACTTCCATTTCCAGAAGGCAGGCTATGTTGATCTCAAATACATCATGCAATGGACCTATAACTTGGTGAATCTTACATTCAGGAATTGTCGCTGTCGACTGTATTAGGTTTTTATAAAACTCTGGAAAGTTCACAGTATCTGCCAACTCCAATCGGTAATATATTATCTTCAAAAGCTTCCATAACTGTTCTATAGACTCCCATCCTAAATAGATATCAATTTCGTCACTATCACAGAGGCGTATAATTTTTTCTTGTTAATATTTTCGTACGAGACAGTCTTCGATCCCAGTTTGGTAGGTAGCCATGTTCCTTCAGGACTGTAGAAATAATTAGTAATCACCCTTGATTATCCATAAGTATACGCCATTCCTGCTTGTCAAACACCACTCCACCACTCTTCGTTCCACCTAGTTTTACGACTGGCTCAAATCCAAATTTGGGTGATAGACCGACACTAACAAACTTTGTTTTACTTTTATTTAAGAAATAATGCACATTATTAAGCAAAATATCGCAATATTTACTTGAACTTATAGCACCGAGAATCTTCGCCTTTTCTATGGCTTGACGTACGATGTTATCCATTATATACGATACTGGCTTTACATACATTCCCTCTCTTTATATATGACACTCTCCCACTATGTACCCTCCTCAAGGCTACTTACGTGACCTTCACGATTATACCACACATTGCTTTAGCGGTCTTGTCGGTTACACCTTTTCAAGGTTTTCTTTTCGTTCCACTACTTCAAGGATTTCTAGGCATACTTATTCCCAAGGTTATTCCACTTTGCCACACCAAGGTCACACACAAGGTAACATATCCCCACTCAGTATTATTCCTATACTTAAAGGGAGGGTTTTACATATACCATAGTTACCGATCTTCACTATGTCAGTTACTCCAGTGCAAGACGATTGGAAGACTCCTGCAGTGTACCAACCACAAACCCTATTTCAACTTAGTACGCGACGGAATGTCAATTAATTCCGAACTGGGTAAATTTTGAAAAGGAAGGAATACTACCGGCTTCCATAACCAAAGTGCTACGAAATAATTATGAACTGGTTCAGTGGAATTCAGCGTGGTATACCGAAATTAGCAAGGTAATACGCGAGCACTTTGCGGCAAGCCGTGTAACAGCATATGCCCACATTGTATCAATATATGTTCGATACCATCTGGTGAACTTCATGAATTTGTGTCATTGCTGTTTCGCCCGATTGAAACCAGGAGATTACCGCGTAGTGGACCATCATATGCATATGGAGCGCTGGACTGCGCGGTACCACCTGTCATACGAATATTATTGGTGCTCGTCGTGTAAGGCGCCTCTCACACAGTTATACGATGTGTACGATGATGACTCATGTATACTGTGTGATGAGGTGCTACGCAGACGAGTAGTCTTTTTTTACTGTATCTATTTTTATTTATTGTACATGTTGTATATCTGTTGTATATATGTTGTATATATGTTGTATATATTGTATAGAATACATTATTTACTGTCAGTATCATACTGTTTTCGCTGATGTTAACATGTGTGACCCAAACTTTTATTATCCTCAGTATTACAACTGTTTCGATAAACGCTTACTAACGTATCGAACATGGTCTGGAGTTCACTCACCCTCATCGCTTGCTGCAGCAGGATTCATTTCCACATCTTCAGACGATACGGTTGAATGTTTCATGTGTGGGGTTAGAATAAACCGATGGCAGCCAGATGTCAATCCGTTACAGGAACATCTACGATGGGCACCACATTGCACGTATGCTCAGCTCCTCGCACCACGTCCGCGCAGATGTACTGAAACGGAAGTGGAGAGGACCTTCTGCACTTGTACTAAATCAAAATGTTTTATTCCTAAAGAAAATCATATATCTGAGTAATAACATTTGTACACGTTTCTATATTAATTAAATATAATTAGTACATGTCTGTCTAAATCAATTAAATATATTAACATATCGTTTTCTTTTATTTTGGTGAAAAGTAAGGTTGAGCAAAAAAAGTGAGCAAAAACATACAAGTGGGCTGGAGTAGCATTTGGGTGTTGTTATTGTGCGATCGTGCTCAGACTGGTAACCTTGTAATTGTGAAACAGGAAAGCGTGGTTTTGTCGCACGGATGGCCTTGTAGTAGTGGAACAGGCAAGCGCGGTCGGATGGCCTTGTAATAGTGGAACAGGAAAGCGTGGTCGGATAGCCTTGTAGTAGTGGAACAGGAAATCGGGGTTTGTGACCGTGGGTTTGTGGTAATGATATGTCTCAGTGATGGCCTTGTAGTAGTGGAACAGGAAATCGGGGTTTGTGACCGTGGGTTTGTGGTAATGATATGCATTTAGGTCACACATTGCGCTTTTTTGACCTTGGTACGGTGGGAAACCGGTTTTTGTGGCAACCTTGGAAATGTGGGGCCTTGGAAATGTGGTGTGTCCCAAAAGTCTCCAATCTTACCTACTAACAATACCCAACCAATCAGAATACAGCGCCTTATGCCTCCAATCAGAGCACGGATGCTGGTCGCTGGACCAGATAAATTAAGATGAACTAAGATACATTAAGACGAATAGGCCTTAGGGACGCTGAAGATGAATTGAGATTAATATGACCGACAAGATGGCCGAAACCGGGATACTAAGATGAATTAAGATGAACTAAGATTTTAGTCCTTAAGGATGTTGCTGTACTTCTTCTACTGTCGTGGATTGTTAAAAATATGTTAGTGTTATCTTTTATATTGACATGTATTTTCTTTTAAATAAAAGTGAATCACGATCAAACCTCTGTTATATGGAATACAATTTTTAAGATACAAATTAATTGATTTGCGTGGATTGTGCTAGTTTTAATTATTTTGCTAATTATGTATTTACTAATTATACTCGTTGGCGTCCAAATTGTATTTATTTTAATGCTAACGTTTATCTATTTCTAAATTGAATTAATACAAAAGACCTATTTGTAACTTTTCCATTCCAGATGTGCATTATAATATAATAATTATCATTCGACATATTTTTAATTGTAGAATATAAAATGAAAATCGGTATTTACACTTAACGTTATAATCTTTTAAATCTTCTAAGTTTGTTTATCATGAAAACAATTTTATTGCAAACACAAAAGATATTTGAAATTACTTTTCTTTCACAATTCATTACTAACAATTTACGGGTTTATTATTTGTAATATTTAATTCCAACACCTTATTAGTATTTAAGGGTTAATGTGTTAATTAATTTACGGGCTTGATTTCGGATTAAGTATTTTTAAAAGGGTAATTCTGTTTCTATATTTTGCTTTTAATACTAAACACAGTGTGTTTAAAAAATATCTATTTTTACGGAATACTGTGAGTTACATACAGTGCATACAATGAATGCTAATTACTGGATACTCTGGTAACGAAAAAACTAGTCTTCACAAGGAGGAGATCGCAACACTAACAACGGCACTACTGCTAAATGGATTTACAATAAAGACGAAATGCCTCAAGTCCTGGAAAACCGAGACCCACAGAGGGGAAAGCACGACCCGCAGCCAAGATCACACTTCCGTATGTAAAGGGAACAGACAATTTTGCGAAAATCCTCAACAAACACAGCATATAGACAAGGTTGAACATCGCCACATAAGAAAACCCTCGCCCACGCAAGAATTGCTTACACTAACAGCTCCCACAATATGAAAAGCAGCAAGTAGCACCGAGAAAACAAAATAAGGGAAAGTAGCCGAAGTGAAAAAAGTGAGAGTGGTTCAAGTAACACGGAGCCGAGCACAGCAGTTGAAGAGAACCAGAAGATGGCAAATACCATCGTTTTTTGTACTGACAGAAGTCAGAGACAACAACAGCATATGCGAGACAACACCCGGAGAAACAACAGCAACATTAATGTTGCCTAACACCAGAGTTTGACTTATTCTAAAGATGTGTTTTAAGGAGGGAGTAAAGGTTCAGCTGTAAATTATGTTAATTACATATATAGGATGACAGCAACTTTCTGTATATATATATATATATATATATATATATATATATATATATAATGAATTCAGAACATTTAGTTTTAAAATTTAGGGACCGATAAGTATGTCATAGATTTGTATTTTTGCATTAAACAAAGTACAAAAGGAGTTATGTACATAATATCATTCAAACAACCTTGGTTAATAACATTTGGCATTAATGCCAAGTAGTATTTTCTTCCACATAACATTTTTTCCATTGGAGTAGAATTTTAAAACTAAAATTTATTAAATTCTTTTAAACTCGAAATGTTTATGTCTTATGTATTTAAGAAATTAATTACAATACAATATATATATATATATATATATATATATATATATATATATACAAAATTAACAATCAGTCACGTGTTGTCATTAAATTACAATTGCTCTGACATTCACAAAAGTTTGTGATTTCATTCTGTGATAATAATTATATTACATTAATAGGAAGTAATACAGTTCAAGTTTGAATCATTTGACTTGTCGATAGCTCAGATAAAGTCATAGCAAGTATAAGTCCCACTGAGTTAATCTTTACTGTATGTAGTTAAAAGTTAATTTTAAACAATACAATTTGATATTAAATTGAACTTGTTCGTACACTAAACCAATTTATGTTATTAATTACTGTTACAGCAAAAAAATTAACAATCAGTCACGTTTGTTTAGAAACCTTAAATTTAATACATTACAAAAAGTTGACTGTATCCTTCATTCTTTATAATTATATTACATCGTTAGGGAAGTACAGACAGTTCAAGTTTGAATCGATTGTGACTTGCCTCCTCGATAGCTCAAATGGAAGAGCCCCACTCTAGCAAAGTGGAGATCGTGGGTTCAAGTCCCACTCGAGTTAATCTTTTACTGTATGTACTTTTAAAGTTAATTTTAAATACAATATAATTAGTATATATATATATATATATATATATATATATATATATATATAATGTATATAATAAGTAAAACAATGACAGTACAATCAGTTCACGTGCTAAGTGAGATAGAATACACAACAAACTAAAAGAGCTGATGCCATACATGCGTCTTTTGAGTAAGCTAGTATCAATGAGAATTGAAAATCAGTATTTTTGCAAGTCCCGAATTGTATACTTTTGTCCAAATTGTTCAGTTAATTAATTATAAATATCGATTATTCCTAACCTAGTAAAATTTTATAGAAATACTAGCAATTTGTATTCGTGCTTTTATACACAAATAACAACGGCCCTTTGAATTTATTTTAAGAAATAGTTAAAAGATAAAGTTATGTTAGGTATATTTGAAATTTAAATGTCAAGTTGAAAAATTAAAACTAATTTTTCAACTTTGACAAAATTGTTTACAACATCTTTAACAATTTTTACAAATATTACTACTGACGAAGATAACTGTAAGTGTTATCGAAACGTTTAGATTGTAGAATTTAAATACACCATTAAAAACCCCAAAAAAGATAAGTATTTTATTATGAGTGTTAATGGTGAAAGTTTACATTTTCATAATCACGTAAAGTTTTCTAATAAGACAGAACCACAATGCAAAAATTTAAATAAACTTGTATATCCCGTAAATTCCATATCGAAGTTAGTCGAGTTTAAAGGTCCCATGCGACTCGGGACCAAAATTTATTAATAAAACGGAAATTAGTGAACGAAATTGATCTGAGTTAGTGTGACGAATTAGAGAGATTGTTGTTAAAACACTTACAGTGAAGTGCGGACAGTAACTGCACAATTAGCAAAAAACCTCAACCACATTGAGGAATAAACATTAATTTTGCTTTTGTCGTTATATCGCGCTGCTTTTGTTGTTACATCACTCTGCTTTAGTTGTTAACCGCTAATGTTTTAAAAAAGCTCCTCGTTTATTGTTAATGAAACGCTTTGCATAACGTTGTGAGTTTATATGTGAATTTCACACCTAATTGAGAATGAAAACTGCATTAATTAGACTGGGAAGGAGCCAAATGCTACTAACTTCGTCGACAGGATATCAGTAACCTGGTGCACCGTGCGGAAGTTGACGAATGCGGAACCTGCGGTGCATTTAACATTGATGAGCAGTAACAGGTACCATGAAAATGTAAACTTTCACCATTATTTTAATTTTGCTATAGATAACAAACTGGCCACTAAAGATTTCATGTTTGGTTGGGGGATTAAGTTTCTGTTTAGCTAGTTTTGTTTTAATTTTCAAATTTCACAAAATTGTTCCAACGCCTTTAACAATTTTAATAGATATTGCTACTGACGAAGATAACTGTAAGTGTTACCGAAACGTTTAGATTGTATTACATAAATATACAAATACACCATTAAAAACCCGAAAAAGATAAGATATATATATAATATATATATATATATATATATATATATATATATATATATATATATATATATATATATATATATATATATATATATATATAGATATATGTATATATATAGATGTGTATGTATATGGTCGTAAAGTAAGGAATAAATTCAATATCTCGTAAAGCACAATTTTTTTCAAAAATCGCTCGGACCCGTCGATTTTATATTTTTTCGGGGCATATTTTGCGAAAAAAAAATTTTATACAGGGTGTCTCAAAAAAGATTTGCTAAAAAAATTTTTTTTTTCAAATTGCAACCCAATTTTTTTATTACATTTTTGGATTGCCCTTACAATTCTAAACATTTGTCATGCAGCATGTGCTATATCTAAGTCCAAGCATTATGGAGTTATTTGCATTCAAAATTTAAAAATTGAAAAAAGGTCATGTCAATAATTTTTATAACGTTTTATTATATCGAAAACAAAGATTCGTAAACTTAAAAATAATTTTATTTCAGCAAATGTTTGAAATGTCCTCCGTTAGTCAACTGACAATAGCCTAATCGATCTACAAATTCCTGCTGCACATTTCGAACCATTTCTGGCGTTATTCGACGTATTTCTTGACGGATGCGTTGTTTTAAATCATCTAGATTTGCCGGTTGGCTTTTAAATACCTTGCCTTTAAGGTATTTAAAAAAAAGTCTAGTGGTGTTAGATCGGGTGATCTTGGTGGCCACTCAATAATACCGCACCTTCCAATCCACCTGTTTGGGAAAGTGTCGTGCAAATAAGTTCGAACTACCACAGCAAAATGGGGGGAGCACCATCTTGTTGGAACCAGATGTTATGGTGTGGCAAATCCGGATGTTCTATCTCGTTTTCTTCATGACCTTTTTTCAATTTTTAAATTTTGAATGCGAATAACTCCAAAACGCTTGGACTTAGGTATAGCACATGCTGCATGACAAATGTTTAGAATTGTAAGGGCAATCCAAAATGCAATAAAAATTGGATTGAATTTGAAAAAAAATTTTTAGCAAATCTTTTGAGACACCTGTATAAACATTTTTTCGCAAAATATGCTGAAAAATATAAAATCGACGGTCCGAGCGATTTTTGAATAAAATTGTGCTTTACGAGATATTGAATTTATTCCTTACTTTACGACCACCCGGTACCTATATACATATATTAAGTAGGATTGTATTTTAGTGTAGGATGTTGTTTTATATTTTCCTAGAGATTTATGTTTAGTTGGAGGATTAAGTTTTCGTTTACTTAGTAACCATAAAACTTTTATTTAATCCGGAAGTAAATGTAATACACTTATTTAATTTAAACTGAAATTGTGAATTTTTTGTCAAATTTATAACGAACTGTAAGAGGAGTAAAAATGCGAAATTTGTTTTAAAGCCACGCTATTTGAAGGTTAGTAACCTGCTGGGGTATCAAATAACTGATAACATTACACTCAGATATGCAATTATTTTTACAAATTACTTGATGATTAAGAATTATGATTAGATTTAAACTTGGTGAAAGGAAATTTTTTCTAAAACCTTTCCCAAATGAACCCTTTTAACCTGTGCTAGCCCAGTAAGAAAAAAAGTACGAAAGGTAAGTCCAAACGTACTACCTGGAAAATTGGAAACAAAGAAGTATCGAACCTTACTACGAACCTGAAAGTTTGTAACAACAATTGTAACTTCCGTTGATGATCCTGTCTAGAGTGGAAGGGCCTTGACCTAGTTTCAGTTTAGGAATTGAGAAATTTAGTTGTTTTATATTTTGGTTTTATTAGATGTTAGTTTCAGTTGTTAAATAAGCTTTTTTAGATTTAAGTACCAAATATAACGGTAAACAATAGGACAATATGCATCTAAAACCATTCTTTTATAATCAGCCAATTAGAAGAGTTAGCCAAATAAGAATACAAACCACCTCGTATTCTACAATTTGAGCTTTAAAGGCATGACCTATTAATACAATTAAACTAATTTAAACTAACAGAGGATAGTTTACAAAACATATTGATTTGAAGCGGTAAAAGCTACATACCTGAAGCTGTTGCCACTTTCAAATTAAAGCTTTCACATCTTTGCAGTTATATTATAATTTCATTTTTTATTTGTTTTTTGATGTGCCATTTTTCATTGCTACCCTTCATCCGTTACCGGGTGTTCTGAAGTCATTTGTTATATTTCATACGTTTGTTTGACAACCGTTTAAGTTTGTAAAAAAAACGAATAAAAATATACGATTACAACCCAAAAGATAAGTATCTTAATTATTCATGTGAAACAGTACACGACCCTCCAATCTACAAAGTGGAAATTTAAAGGAATCAAACGATAAGATAAAACAATTTACCTACGGGTGCGACCCGTTGTAATAGCCATTCATGCCCCACACAATGGGCGGTAAATGTATCACCTTAGAAATTAAGACTAAAAATGTTACTTAATTGTTGCCGCCACGTTGGGACACAAATTGTACTTATTTTATACACAATTGTATAATAATTTAGTAAAATAATATAAAACAATAATTATTATTATTTACCCAAGCTAGCTCTTTAATATACGAATGCCATGTGATTATAATTTACATTCAACATAAATTGTTAAACGATAAATAACAATAATTCAGTAAGCTCAAAAACTTATTTTCGATGGCGAGTATTGATACTGATATAGGTTTTGTGCTAATCGAAACCAACCATGACCAACTCTAGTAAGGTCTCTTAATTTGAATTGTGAATCGAGCTTGATTAGTAATGCTATTTAAGGATCAATGCATCAATAAAACGAACTGTAATTGAAGTTAGTATTGAATTTACTTCTAAATCATTCGATATAATAATCGTACCAGATTGCTGAATCTACCTGTTAATATAAATATTGTCTCAGTTGGTTTCATTACATTAAACTCTGACCTTTAGTTATAAGTATTGATTTACATTCAAATTATTCATGAACTGAAATAATAAAATACACTGGTGTTATACGCTCCCTCTACTTAGGTACAATGACAAATGATATCTTTTGATTGCAAAATTTATATTGACCTCTTTTAAATTACTGTCAAAAATAGAGAACTTCTATTACATAATCAATTTAAGTATCACTGAAAACTTTATTCTCCACCACGAATTAAGTCAGTCCAAATATTCCATTCCAACCTAATATCGTGGCACTATCTACTTTAATTTGCATTAAACTGGAATAATGAATTCCAACGTACAAATCGACTACACCAGTTTAAGTTAATCATTAAACATAAGTATCACCAATTTGTTGTATAACGTCAACGACACAAACATTGACATCTTTTGTATAAACCGATCAGCCCTGAATCCAGCTATTTAGTCTACGTATAAATAACATACACATTCAATGGTCGAGTTCTGATACAATCTATTTACTCTATCAATAATTTTAATGAATAAAAAAAAGAAAATGAAATCTATTTGTAGCACGCGACCATTGACTTACTTCAACATTATATAAAAACATAGGGTACCTTACACCATTGGAGTAACAATATCCACTATTCGACATTCCTTTTGGTTCACTATATGTAGGAACTGGGACACACAGTTGTTTTTTACTCGAAGGACTAATCAGCTGTTTCACTTACATCTATAAAATAGATTAAGGTATATTTGAACTACACTATTTACTTTGGAACACTATGCCAATTTAAGAATTATTTGAACGTTAACATTCATCTATTTATTTGTTAAGTTCCAAGCTTAAATACGGTGTAACAAATCATTTGGCTTTACAATTATAACGAGGTAACTGTAAACCATATCAATTCACCATTTACTTTTATATTATAAGTATAAATATAAATTATTTTATTATTAGTTCCCTTAAAGGAAAGCGAGTGTAGAACACTCCTTTGTTGAATATACGCTTGTTCGACTTAAATGCACTGCATATTTATACTACAAAATGGGAATTAAAAGAAATGAAATAATTTAAATAAATTTTTTAGGATGATTCTGTAACCTCTTTTATAATAAAGCTTGGTTTATAATGGATTTTAAACTTATGCCATAACTGTTAAAATTTAGCAATATAAAAAGTAGCCGTCTGTTCATAATAGCATGGAATAAGCTATTAACTTATGACGGTACCGCAAAAATTGCCAATTTTCAATTCTTACGGCATACGGCATAAGGTTAACCAATCACGTTATTTCATTCTATTGCTGTAAATTAAATATTTTAGTTTTCATTTTACGATGGATATAAAATTAATATCATTGGTGGAGAAATTTCCACATTTATTTAATAAAATAGAAAAACTGTATAAAGACAAACTGGCGGTAGAAAATTCATGGCGTTATATAGCCGGGTCAATATTTTTCATGCCTTGGAAGATATTATGAAAATGTCCCTTTTCACGTCGTTGTTGATTTATGGGGCGTACACCCCATCGGCGTTGTCTTCTTGGCCTTTTGTAAGTAGCTGCTGCAACCGCTGCAGTTAAAATAACTACAAACATTCAGCAAACAACCACATCCATCTCTGAATTATTCATACTTAAACAACAATTTAGTTAATAATATAATACAAATGTTCTATTTTGTATATCAAACAAAACGAGGTTATGTTACTAATAAATCAGCTGTGAAACCATGACATAATCTGATAGGTTGAACGTATTCCGTAACTGTAAGACATGTTTGCATTGTGAATCGTATCACCTAAAGTTTACGGCAAAGTTAACAGAACAATAAAGTAGTGGAATAAGTTACCGGCCATTATAAACCATTACGAAAATAGGCAACATTGTAAAAACAAAAACAATAATCTATGATCTATGTCAAACACACTTTTAAAACTTCATGTCAGACAGAGGTTACTAGACGGCTAGATGCTAACTTAAAAAATTAAAAGAAATGAAATAATTTTAATTATAATTTTTTTAGGGTTTAGGGTTTTGTAAACACAAAAACAATAATCTGTCAGAATGACGTTTAAAACTTCATGTCAGATAGAGATCAATAGACATAAACCCGCTCCAAAGAATACGATTTGAGTTCTTTTAAACCTTTTTGTAATATCAACATTATAAAAGAAATGTAGTACCTGAGATGATTATTTTTTATTACGTTTTATTAAAACTGAATGGGTTCAATCTACAAAGATATCATTTACTAGTTAATTTTTACTTTGCTTGCTAATTAATTTCGGTTTGCATAAATGAATTTTAAGCTTTATGTTTACTAACTCCTTTCTTAATTGGTCGCACCGGCTAACTCAAGTTAAGATAAAGAAACGATTTCTGTTATCATTGCCCAAAATTATGTTCATTTCGATTTATTCATTTATCTGTATTCCTATTGAGTTGGTCTCTTTCTGCATTTATATATTCAATAATTGTGTAAGCTGGTGATATTAATAGTCTTTAGCAATAAAAGTAAATCAAACGTTATACTCATTTAATTAAATTCTAATTAAGAACGATAATGCATCAATATGCTGGTCACAAATATTTATAGAATCAAACCTAAATCTACAATAACCTTCTTAAAACTAACAGATAACAAATAAAATCTTTACCAAAATCAAACAAATTGTTCTCGTTTAATTGAGACAATCAATTGTAAAGTTTCGAGAAATCAAACACAAAAGTTTTATTTATTAACACAAACAAAAAAGGTTCTTACTTATTTTCGTTGCAACTGATGATGTAATGCTGGCGTTTCTTTGTCCGCTAAAGGGGGCCTTAGATAGGTTAAAAATTGCTCTTCAGATGATGTCACTTGCCGGCACCATGAAACCCCTTCTCTATTGCTTATCTTCCCTGATACTTTTGTGTAGCTAACGGTTACGGTTCTGAGATATACAACACGCGTTATCTTCACTTATTCTGTCACTTTTTATTATTTTAATAAGGAAGTTAATTTTTTACTTCTTCCCTATCACCGTGAATTTCTTATTTGTAATTTGAACACTTTATAGCGCAGCGTGATTATACAATGTCTCTTCGACTGCGAGTTCTGATCGCTTATTTTTTATGCGACCCTTTCTGTTCGCTTACTTATTTCGACTCTCTGTGGTCGCTCCCTATATGCGACTGATTCAAAAACTGAATATCATTATTATAACAGCGTCATTCCTTCCCACACATGCACTTACAAATGCCGCGTATTCAAATTGAATATACAGATAACTTAAATTAACTCAAGCTTTTCATCTTAATATTAATTACATTTAAATACAAATAAACAATAACCGTTTCTTTATCCAAAAAAATAATATATAAATATCTAGTCTCGTATAATCTAGAGCGAAATTTTGATTTTTCTAAAGTTCCCGTTACAAAATACATGTTAATAAAAACAATTCCAAAGCGCCCACTTCTATAAGATATCAATAATACAGTTTAACCATTCTCGTTCATATATAATTAATTTTTAGAATTACCTTGCGTTATATTAAGAAACTGTATAAAGAAAAATTAAATTTTCTTTAAAAAGTATGTGTACACTTTTTCTTATAAAATTAATCGTTATTCAGATATTGTTTTTTTTTGTCGCTAAATTAAGCGTCGTATCAAAAGCTTGTACAGAACATAATTGATGTTTAAGGTCTATGTACAGGTATTTTTGTATCTTTAAAATATGCAGCTGTGGTAGAAATATTTGATAAAAACCAAAAACTGCTCCTCCCCTCTCCTACGCTGGATTTCTCCCAAAATCTAATCAGTTCCAAGCAAAATGAAAACAAGTTTGAATACAAACTTTTAAATACTAAGTGTTTTCGTTTTGGAGTTATCAAGAATACTAACACACATCCACACAGACACACAACACACACATCCAGACATTATGGTCACCCTTTGCCAAGAGTTGTAAAATGACCTATCAATTTAGCAATACTGAAAAAAAATTGGAGTGCATAACTTTCTATACCTACCCAATACGTGCACGATTTTTTTGCTACCAAATTCCACACATAGTACACTCTCTTAATATTGCTTTTTTAGACCCTTAAAGATAGCATGGCGACATATTTTATTTCAGTGGAAAAAAACATAGGGTAGAAAATACATTACCTTCATTACTACAGAAATTAATCGATAACATTTCTCCAAATGCTGAGAAAAATATTGTTTCTGTGTTCAGGAAAACTGGCCTTATTCCACTGAACAAGAATAAGTTTTTAATAGGTTACGAAACTAAAACTATGAACGACCAAGAAACGCCAGTTGTTAATGATACATTTATGTATATTATAAAAGAATTAAGGTACAGTGACTTAGTTACTTAGAGGTACCGATAAAAAAATACCAAATGTCCAAGGCAAAAGTGTTGCACCTGATTCAAGCAGTTCAGGAGTGTTTGATAATTTCAAGGAGTTATCTAGCAACTCTTGTGAGTCAGCGTCTACCCACTCTAATAGGTATGTGGAATCCACACAGGAAGAAGAATCAATTCAAGAAAACATTAATGAAGAATACTCAGTTCTCGTAAAATTTCCAGTGCAGCTCAAAATTGCAAATTAAAAAATAGAATTTATATAGGCCGAGTTAGTGCAGTTCATCAGTAAACCTTTGAAGTTAGCTTTCTGAGAAACAACGCAACGAACAAAAGAAAACACAAACATTTACTATTTTCCGTAGGTGCCGGATTTATCAGAATTGACTGCACAACACATTCTGGAAAAACGAACTTTAGTATAAGAAGACTTTTTTACTTTAATGTTGACAGCAATGAGTATGAGTGACAAATGTTTGTAATGTTCCCACGCACTTCTTTTTTATATATCTGTATGTACAAGTAGACGAAGTTGTAAAACTGATTTAATACTCATCCCCTTCTCTAATTATATTTTTAAAAAATATAGTTCCTACCATATGTAATAGGAAATATTGGAAAAAATTATAACCATTCCTATCATTAGCAGGTGAATAGGAACAAGGACTCTGTCTTAAACATGTGCAGACTCGTCCGTTACGTTCAATTTTAGTATGTAAGAAGCCTACAGTAAACACTTTTATAATAATCATTCTGAATTACTCAAACAAATAATCAATCTTCATGTCATTTATTTTTAATTATTAAATTAACAAAAGAATTGTGTATAATAAAAACATATTTTAAAGGATTTAGTCCCGATATAAGCCTGTCAATAGATAAAGTACATACCCTGAAATACTCTTGCCATTAATTTAATATTATAAGCTATCACTGTATTTGTTAACTACTTAGCATGGCTTCCTATTGTAGAATTAAAATAATAAGTTACAAATAAATTTTTAACTCTGTAAGAAATAAAAATAAGCCATATTCTATATACTATATTGTTTATAAATACATATAATAAAAATACAGTTTATTACAAAACACTAAAGTCACATAATTTAAATAGATGTATTAATTGAATATTTTGTACATGAAAAATAACATAAATAATATTGTATAAAAACATACGTTTTTATATACAATTATTACATCATGCTCACAAAATTACCACATGTTATAATCAGAATCTTCCTGATCAAAAGTAATAAAGAACCCAAGTAAAGTTGCATAAACAACTACATTTCCAGCTAATGTTAAATAACAAGCACCCCACGCAATAGTTGGATCCGTATGGGGAGCTCGTGCCAGTACAATTGGTAAAGCAAATGAACTTACAACTAAACCCATGGTAATGAAGACTGCAGATTCCATACAAGCATTACTTGAACCTTGGTGTTCTGTGAACCGTCTTGCCATTAAGGTTGGAATTGGTGCGAGGATGTAAAACAATACTACAAAAAAGGGCCACCATAACCTAAAATTATCAATAGCTGTAGAAAAATAAATTGTTTACAAGTTTTCTTTATTTACAATTTGCTTTACTTTAATGTGTCAGTATTTTCATTTAAAAATCTTTACAGTAATATCTGGTATTTGTAAAAATACCTGGAAAAATTCCTATGGCCAGGAAGGCAGGAAAATTAAAATAATTCAATCACTAAAACGAGTTAATTAACCAGTTGGTATAGCCCATAGAAGAAACATACCGTTTATTCTGAACTATCATACAAAAGGTTATGGACAAATATACTATAATTGATTATGTATACTGTGATAATATGCACAAACAGTTTTTTAAAAAGTATATATTATATATTATTTTATTTAAAAAAAACATGAGTATCCTCATAATTTATACAACAAAAACATTTCATTACCTTTACACGACACTAACCAAGATAGTAAATAAGAGAGGTATACACACAACATATAGTAACTGCATGCTGCTGTGGGAAAATTTCATAGTCAGTGTGTGACAGAGATGAGAGTGAGAGATGGAATATAGAGAGTCAAATCTTAAGATCTTTCCAACATTGTACGTATGCGTAATATGTTTTATCTCATACATTGGGTTTTAATGTTTTTGACAATGGGTTAGAAGAATTGTTTTCTAGTACATTATGCATTTCTTTACCATGCAAAGAACATGACGCAGATATAATATCAAGATCTGTTTATTATTATGTATTAATCATAATCAAACAATACTATAAACAAGATGATAAAGGTCAAGTGCAAAGTAGAAGAAGGAATCGAGACTGCAATTTTCTTTATTTTTTGTGTTCTTTTGTGCCTATAAAGAATACCCGAATATATGAAAACTTTGATTTTATGACCGTCCCCTAGGATTTTTTTAGATTTGAACAATTTATTTCCAGTAAGTGCATTTTGGTGTTTAGAAATAGGAACTGTGTGTTTTTTGTGTGAAATTTATTAATAAACCTTTATTCGCTGCGTACATTTTATTTCATGTATTTGCTGAAATGGTATAAAACAAATATTGTTGATAAAACAAAATTTAGGACAATGAAGTTCATTTTTCTTGAACTTACACTTAGTGAATCCAACTCACAATGGTGGCGGATTCTATTTGTTACTTATTTTAACAGTCTCCTATTTTATTTACTATGATAAAAATCAGTATTTGTAAAATTCCAATAGTAGGACAAATCTTTTTAAGACGTCTTAGATATCCTACCTATTACTTACAAGTACTCATTTAACAATACTGCAGAAATGCCGGTCGAAAACCATTGTTCCAGATTTCTTTGGACGATAAACAAACCACCATTCCATTGCTATTCACTAAAACTCAGTATTTTTTTGAATTAATGTTAAGACTTCAAAAATTAAACAGCATGTGCCGTAAATATTGTATAAATTTGACTCCCTCTATGCTCTATCTATTCTTAATGCGAACAGGCTATGAAGTGGGTCTACACTGCACCACTTCATGCATATACCTCTCTATCTACTATCGTGACACTGATTAAATACTTACTTATATTGAGGGAGAGCACATGCCAATATAACTAAAGTCATTCCAATAGATCCCGCAAATGCTAAACTAACCAACCTGAAATTTAATAAAAAAACATTAACATACTTTTATTGGAAAAATTCAATAATTGATTGTTTATGATCTTGATGAATCAACAAGAACAATCGTGATTGATATAATTATTACAAATATACATTGTATACAAATGTACTATCAAATACTATAGAAAAACTACGATTAAAAAATTTTAAATAAAAATAAAAAATAATACTTACGCTGTAAGGTGAGGAATCCAAAATTAGACGAACAGTAACATAGAATCATGAAAAAAAATGCAGTATTAAGTAAATCAGTTTTATTTAACATAAGGCTTAAACCAAACGTCTTGAATTGGATCATTGTTACAACTGATCGTAATTTAGTGCAATTTATTACTTTCTACAATTCAGAACACTGGTTCATAAGAAGCTTACATTTTAATTTAATCTAAATTTGCAAGATTATAAACCAAATTGTATTGCTTATTGGAAAAAAACATATTTTAATAAATACGTAAATTAGTTTCTCACCTTTAATACCTGCCATTGTAATTTGTAAACACTATTCTCCAAGTTTCACTAAATCCCAATTACACAAAATTTAACATCACAAATGTAAAATATATTATTTTCTATAAGGCTGCAATTTCAAATATCTCTTTTTTATTTCTGTCATTGATGTAACTTTTAAAAAAATAACTTTAAACTGCTGACAGCTGAATCACTCAACCTCAATTTATATTAAGTACCAACAGTTTTTTTTTTTCTATCGTGCCAATCTTCAAAAAGTAATGCACTAAATGTTTTGAAAAAATTGTTGTAATCTGTATTACCATCCACAAATTCCTGCATCATTGTAAAGAAATGTACTACTCATTTTTTACAAACTACACCGAAAAAATCACTTTTATAGAATTCGGTAAACTTGAAATTATGTGTTCATATATTATGCACATAAATCCCATATGCTTATTATTTTACTTTGTTTTCGACGTTTTTGTTGAGTATAATAAACTTTATATTAATATTTTTTCTGCGACCGTCTTAAAAGTAGTCGTCTCTAATACCAAAAACTGTCATTGAAGTTGATGTTTTTATTACTAATAAAAAAAAGTCTTTGTTGCTCAGGCAACACTTTTAGTTCCTAGCCATAAAATAGTATATTAAGAAACAAGTTTCATAAGATGCATTTTTATCGCACGAGTCCAAGTTTAGAAAACGACCCGCGCAGCGGGGAGTTTTCTAATGGACGAATGCGATAAAGCGTCTTATGAAACGAGTTTCTTATACTATTTTTTCTATTTTGCGTATTTGTGTTGAAAATTTTGAAAAAATGTAAATTCCATTTGTTACCTTATTTCATAATTTTGAATGTAGGTTGGCAACAGTGGTATTTGTTTGTTTGAGTTCGATACAAATGTAGGGTATTAAAACTATTATTTGTTACTAATTCATTTCAAACTACCTTATAAATATGTTCTTAATAGAAGTTGTATACTATATACATTATAATCGGAATAAAATTACACTATACTATGTAAACTTAATAATTTACACTCAAGTGAAGTTAACAAGGTTAAATGAAGGTTATATTTTACACAAAAGATGCGATCGGCTTAATCTGAAAGCATATTGACGCTTTATCTTGAAACACAAGAAAAAAGAGAAAAGAGAAATCGTCCATATTCGGTTTTGGTCATCTTAATCATTGCAATACATTAATCAGGAATAATTCAATACAAAGAATATATACACATTTCAAATAAGAATAGGTTATATTTATGTTTACATACATCAATAAAGAACTTCATTAGTCTACTTACCAACATCAAGAAAAAAAATGTTAGGTTACTAAACTTTAAAGCCAAACATTAAAACAACCGTTTGAGTATCATAATGTACATATTAAACACGCAAAATAGAAAAACACTTTTACTTCCTATTAATTTTTAAATTTTAATGTTTATTTAAAACAACTACAAAATTATTAAACAACGTCAAAAAAATTACGAACACAATAATTGCAAATTAATTATTTGTATTAATATGAAAAGTGCAATTTGAGGCACTTTGTAAATTAAATAAGCCTGCAATGTCCTTTTTAGAATAATTATTAAGTTGATTTTGACCATCTACAACTACAGGTTTACTTGTTTCTTCAACTATGGTAATATTGCTAGTTGCACTAGCGTTAGGTTGATCCAGTCCCAGTATTTTTTTTGCAATATCACTTTTATTTTTTAAGGAATCCTCGACGTAACCTTCTGCCACAGTGCCAGATTTCCAACCACCATGTCTTTTCAGACATGTGAGGTCACCGCCAGCATCTACTAGAAGCGTGGCGAAAGTTCGTCGTAAGCAGTGGCCTGTAAATTCTTTCGGATTATATAAATTTAAAAATTTAGCGACCTCTTGTGGAACACTCCTAATCTTATGAAGTCCTACTACTACCCGATGAGATTTTCCATTTTGATATTTAAAAAAAAAGGTAGTTCTGCAAATTTTGTAGGGCGAAGACTTACATATTTTCTATAAATATTTAAATAACTATCTCCCATCACAGTAAATGATCTAGCCTTATTAGTTTTAGGGTAAGGAATTTTAATCAATAAGGCGCCCAATATCACTAATCTTCAGATGTACTAACTCGCCGCAGGGACCGGCTCCAGCAACACCCAAAATAACCATCATCAAATATTGCTCATCATTAGCACAATTCAAGAATCGATTCACTTGTTCTTTGCTAAAAATTCTCGATTTCTTGGGAATATAGCCATTATTCTCTTTTTTTAAAAAGACACGCAGTTTTGAAAATTTCTCTATATTTATACCATTTTTTAAACATAGTGTTGCCTTCACCATAGAATATTGCGACCAGAGGGTAGAAGCCTTCATTTTGCTGGACAATTCGGAGAAGTACGTTAATAATACGCTTTCCGTGTATGGTGTTACGTTTTTCTCGCTACACCAATTTACAAATTTCTTATAGGTATTGTAATGATTAAATATCTTTCAAATGGAGATAGGGTTCTTTTTGAGGTTTTGTATATAATTATAATGCACCGTACTAGCTCAAATCTCAAATGGGGATAGAGTTCTATTTGTTGGGAAATATACATAAATATAATTTAAACTTTGATACGTATTTATTTTTTTTTTATATGTTATGATTGAATTGCATTCAAAAGTACAGCTGGAATTATTAACTGGTTCTTTATTATGTGGATTCCACGTTATATCAAGTATCTTGTATGTGAAACGAGACTTACTAAAGTTTGCACAATGACGCATGCGTTGCGTATCAAATGAAATCAAATACCAAACTGTCAAAATTGTTAAATGGTAACTTCCTAAAAATGTAATCTTAATTTTGTAATTGAAATTGAAATTTGGAAAGAATGCTAAATTTATAATTGTTTTACAGATGTTTACACAGCTATTGCATAGACATTTACACCTATACATAAAATATAAATGCAGGAAATCACACAAATAATGAATACAAGTTGAAGGGTTATGATTAAAAATTAATTCACATGTGCATCGGCATAACTGCAAAAGGATGTGTTGATTCAGCTGGTTCCATTCACAAACGTTGGCTCCTTCCAGTCGGTGATCGATGTTATTGATCCGTTCCACTTGCTGCTGCAGTACTTCCAATAATTCAACAATGTCCCTCGGATAAATGGATGCTTTTCTTGTGGTAAACGTGCTTATAATTGCTTAAATGTTTTCACTCAAGCACTAAATTGTTTATTATAATATTTATTTAATTGTTGTATTACATTGCTTCAATTATTTTCGGTTTAAATATTGTTTTAAAGTTGTAAAATTTTTAAATTAACTCCACTTTTTTTTAGCATCCGATATGGAATATCATTTATTAATATGTCGCAGCAGGAAATAAACATCAATTGGAAAAATTGAATAAATTTTATTTTACGACAACGTAACCAAAAATAATTACGACAACGTAACCAAAAATAAATTACAACAACCGAACTTTTCAAAACGTCAAACATAAATCGTAACAACTTGTTAAATTTAAATCGTAATAAACTTTACGAACATGGAAATTTATCGGTAACCTAACTTTATTTAAGATTGTAGGTTAAGAACAATTGTTTCTGAACTCTCGTCTCTTCAATAAACTCGTATCAAATTTTCCGATAAAAAACGTGGTTTTAAACTTACGTGTTAACACAAAACACAACACTTTGACCTTTGTCATAAAAATTTAAACTTTGAGAAACAATTAGAAGAGAGAGCAACTGATCAGGAACAATTCCTTTAATACTTTTCTGTTAGCTACAAAAATTTCAATTTTTTTTAAGAATATAAACAAGGTAACCAAGTCTGTGATTGGTTAATATAAATTTGAAAACCTATCCAAAATGTAAATTATGCTATAACTTTCTTAATAAGCTACTGATTTAAATTTTAAAAACAGAAATGAAATCTGTGCAAGATTCCGCACAAAATGATACCTCACTTGATATACATCTGTCAAAAAATGTACGATTTAACTTATCCTAAACTAAATTTGCTTATATCTAAAAAATCTTACTTTCTACACTTAAACTAAATACATATTCGTGATCTGCACGAAAATTTGAATTAGAAAACATTTATTTTATCTCCAATACCTTAAATTTAGAGGAAAATTCTTTTTTACATAAGAAATTTGTGTAGTTAACCCCATTTTGTTAAATTTATGTTCAAATGACTTGTACAAAGTAAATTACTGCATGTAAATGAGGAAAACCTCCTATTAACTATATTAACAATTTATTCTAAGCTGAACTTACTCTATAAAACTATAAATTTGCAAAAAACCTTAAATTTAAAACTTAACCTAACTTAATTTAAATGTTCATATAATTTGCGTATTTAACGTCCAAATTAATCAAAATGTTACTCACATAACTTATAAAATCCGTCTTTAATATTCTCAATGTTCACTTTTATTGTAGCGTTTAAATGTTAGTCACATCAACGATCCATATCGTTAAACACATTTCTTTAAAAATCTAACACAGTAATGTATCTGCTTGTAAATATCCATATGTTAAATTGTTGTGTAAATTGTGCTTAATGTTTACTATGTACTACTTTGTCTGTCGCACTTATATTTTCACTACCATTGTGAGTAATAATTAAATCATGTTCGTACTGTAACCCTTTCTCAAATTTTCACAACTTTACTGCATTTTACCTTACTTATAATATGTCCCTAATATAATCATAATTCTAGACTGTGTGCTAAACATCTGTAAAATACCCAAATGCCAAAATACTTTAAGTGAACTGTAAATTTAATGAAATAATTTCTACGAACTTAATCGTACTTACAAATGTAACTTCATTTAACCTTCCTGACATGTTTCTTATGTAGCACAATGCTTTTTATGACTGAACCAACTTGTATAAATCTTATTAAGCCTGTTTCATCAAAACAAATCACTTTCTTTCAATCGTTTACCAAAATACTTCAAATAAATGCAGTGTAAATATACTGTAATTGATCTCAAATTGTTCTACATAAAAATTACAAGCTTAAACTCTCAAATCCCTGTCTTAATCTTATATCTAACCATCTCAGTATATTCATATACGTCTTTAGATTTAACGGACGGAAGATCTGATACTACTTATTCTGCACATTGTAAAATTTCTAATGGTGTATCGCCTTCATTCTCATTCATTTCAAACATTTTCAATCAGAAAATTTTCAATAGGAGTTTTTACGTGTCACTTTGACGAAATAAATAAAATGTAAAACAAAAATTCAACAGAAGTTGATTTTATTTATTAATTTTTTTTAGTAATTTGATTTACTATTTTGAATCCGGTTCTTTCGGTCGCAGAAAAAATAGTATGTATTATTCGGATTAAAAGTGACTTTATGTGACACACAATTCTTTTCATTAGCTCGGCTACGCTGCGCTTCTCCTCACCAATAAAAAGAATTGTTAGTCACAAAAAGTGGCACTTTTAATCCTAATAATACAATCTACTATTTATTTGCTACTTAAACATCCATTTTTACCTTCCAACCTACATATGCATATGTAGGTATAGATAGAAGGTTATGCAATCTACTTTTTTTCACTATCGCTAAATCGACTTATTAGTTCATTTTACAACGTTCGGCTAAGTTTCGCCAAGATCGGTCTTGCCGTCTGCGTGCGTGGATGTATATTATGATATACAACTCCAGAACGAAAACACGTATGTGCTTAAAATTTTGTATATAAGCTTGCTTTCATTTCTCTTGGACCTGACTAGATTTTGGTAGAAATTCAACGGCGAATAGGCGCTGTTTTAGATGTTTATCAAATATTTCTGAAACGGTAGTATCTTTCAAAGAAGTAAAAATACCAACATATAGACCTTAAACATATCGATTATGTTCTGTGCAATTAGTTGATACGACGCATAATTTAGCGGCAAAAAAATTCCTAAGGTAGTATTTAAGTGTTAGTTAAAATTTTTTCAATATCTGAGTAATGATTAATTTTATAAGAGAATGTTTTACATAACTTTTCTTTATAAAGTGTAAAGTATAGAGCAAAATAAGTGTAACAATTAAATAAACATGATTGAAAATGCTTAAACTGTATTATCGATATTTTTATAGAAGCGGGCGTCTGGTGTAGCATCACTATGAACATCTATCTGACATGAAGTTTTAAACGTCTGTTTGACGTAGATTATTGTTTTTGTTTTTACAATGTTGCCTGTTTTCGTAGTTAATTTCCATTTTGTAGGTTGGAAGGTAGTGTGGTGTTCCACACCAGATATTTATAATGCGTGATTTCCCTCAAAGTTTTCTACATTTCAATAGAATGACTTTATAATGTGTACCTACTGTTTATCTCTACTTAAACAATGCTAATATGTTTTAAAATTTAATTGTGAAAATGAAAGGGTTCGCTGTTTTTGCACATAATACACACTTACCTTTTTTAAGAAAAAAATTCTGCTTCACATATCGATGGACTAGGTGCACGTATATGACTGAAACAACAATTATAGATAGTCTCAGCTTTCTCTCGCCTTCGTGACACCAATAGCTGGTGGACTAATGTGTTGCCAAATTATAAAGGGTAAAATTGCATACTCCAATAAAGTGTGGATGCATACATTCTTGGGCATAGTTGTACTGCCTGTAGATCCATCGTAAGTACCTGACATTTACCATCAGTACTATTTTCTTTCTCTTGCTGTTTTTCTAACCTTGCCCTGCCTTTCTCAGCTATGTGGTCTTCGTACTCCTGTTGATTCAAGTCGTTAGACGCAAAGATATAACATACATCGCACCTGTAGTTCCTCAGCTGAAATATTCCTATATTTTTTTGTTCAAACACCTAATCGAAAACACAATTGCTCAGTGGTTTTCCTTCGCAGAATGCCATACATCTCTTATATAATTGAGACTTATTTTTCACTAGATTATCTTCTATGTAGTTTTTCTTGGAGCCGATCCTGCAATAGTGTGATGGAAATTTCGGAAGCTGATCGAACCAGTTCTCTAACAACTTCTTTCTCTCCTCCACTTTGAGTACCTTGCTTCCGTTCCGTTCAGACAATTTCCTCAGTATCTTTTATTCTACCATGCATCTCACTATTGCACCTCAACTCTCTATCACTCCACTCTCCAAGGCTTAGCGTGTTTAGATGCATTTATTTACAAACGCGATACCTTCTGTTTCTATTGTTAAACGATAAAGCCATGTTTCTGATTTCGGTGTATTTTTATTTTCGGTATTTCTTCTTTTTGGTTCTACTTCAGTAGTTATATAGGGGGGTTCTAATCCACTTTGTATAGGATTTACATTACAAGGTCAAGTGAGCTTTATCGTCGTGCACGTACGCGCTTCCCGCTTCAAGGTCACTCGTCCTCTCAAGGTCAAATTGGAAAGCTAAAAATAGAAATTGCAAAAGTAATCATGATATTCTTATAGTGTTGTCAAGGTCAAAATTGTAAAGCTAAAAATAGAAATTGCAAAAGTAATTATTATATTCTTATGGTATGTCAAGGTCAAAATTGGAAAGCTAAAAATAGAAACGGCAAGAGTAATCAGTGTATTCTTATGGTGTTGTCAAGGTCTTACAAATCTAAAAGTAGAATTTTCAAGGTGAAAGTGTTATTGACCTACGGTGGTATCATATTACATTTCTTAGAAATCTAAAAGTTTTCAAGGTCACAGAAAACGAGAAGAGTGCTAGTAAGTAAATCAATGCCAATAGTCTAAACTAAAAGTAGCTCAAGTTGGGTATTTAACAAGTTAACAAGGACACATTTTTCCTATATAAACTACAGCGAGCTGTGTGTTGAGATCGGTCAGTTAGCAAACATGGGATTAGCAGGGTTATACCAAAGCACTTATTGCAAAGACTTTAAAAATGCGTGAAAGCTCGAGATATCGAGAAAATATAAAGTGACGAATATAGATGTAATTAATACTAAGTACGGCGAACGTATAGTGATGGAAACAGATGATTTTAAATGTGTACTACCTGAACGCTTTATGTGTATTTCAAACAAGAAAGAACACGAATTGAAGAATTTAAAGCGCTATTACTAAACACGAAGGATGTGTCCTTAAGTAGTTTGGGTGCAGCCGGAAAAACAACAAACATAACATTTTGTTTTTAGCAGTGGTGCTACAACCCCACCATACGTAAATTATGCATTGCTGCAGAGTACAATATTAATTGACACTGTATGAAAAAATATTGTATTATCTAGTGTATAGCATTTTTACTAAATAAAGAAAATATTAATAACTATGGTTTTTTGTTGTGTTAGATATTTTAAATCTAGAACATGGACAGTATGAATGAAAAAAGTGAAAGTTAAAAGAAAAACGCTTTTAAAGAGTAAATAAATCATTTTTTTTTAATATTTAATGATGATGTGTAATTTTATGTATGTAACTTTAAATAAAAAGAAATACAGCAGTGATAGTAGTGTTACCTAAACAAGAAAATTACAGAAAAGTACAATGCAAAAAAAATTTGATAGTGCTTACAATTTTTGAGTAAAAACTTAGTGTGTTATGATAAAAAAACAACAGTAATTAATAAAAGTACAATGCGAATATTCGTATACATAATGAAAACTGATGTTTTCTCCTATGGGAAGCGCTTTGCGTATGCGTGATAATTTGATCACAGTCCTCAGATTGATCGTCGGCTTCAAATTATCTCAAATTTTCCTTTTGATTTTCTTCACTGTTGTAGTTGGATAAAACAACACCTCATACGGGATTCAAAGGAAAGCGCAAATCAGTACACATTGAATGCTATAGGACATCTCTTCTGACAAATTTTAAGGGTAGGCTATTCAACATCTCTGTAGTAACGTATTGTGGCATCTTCCAGACTCTAATCTGGCAAGTGGAAAATCTAACTGCTGGTTACATTCCGCTGAGTTGACGACAAGAGTTTGCTATCTCTCCATAGTGTGTATGGCCGCTATCTTATAGTAAAATACCATCATCGAATATCACAGGAATACTGTCTAACGAATTAGTTCCTTTACTATGGCCTTTACCTAATATTTCTTCATCTTGGTTTATGACGTATTCACTTTGGCTAAATGACAGAACTTGCTGTTTATTTAGAGCCAGAGCAGCCAGCCTCTTACCTGGATATATTCTGTAATAGAATCATCAGATCGTAAAACATTCATATATTATATAGATGCCTAGACATATGAGTGCATAAAAAGGTTCAACCATGAACGGTTTATTCTCACGCATGAACACACACCTCACGAACACGAACAAACACACACACACACACACACACTACACAACACACACACACACACACACACACACACACACACACACACACACACACACACACCACCACCACCACACACACACACCACACACACACACACACACACACACACACACACACACACACACACACACACACACACACAACACACACACACACACACACACAGACACTCAGACATACACAGGCCACACAACACACACCACACACAATCGCACCACAACATACCACAACACAGCATATGCACACAGGCACCAGATACACACAACACGTACACCACAACGTACTACACACACAACAACAACACACACACACACATACACACCACACAAAAAATCACACACAACAACATAAAAAATAACACACTTACAAACACCAACACACAATATACACACTCATATAAATTATAATATAAATATAAAATTAATATATATTAACAATTATATAAAACAACATTAAACAATAAACCAACATATAAAAATTTATTAATAAAATATAAATATAATAATATTATATACCACACACAATATATTAACCAATATATATAACGAATACAAAATATATATATACATACAATTAAAATATACAAAACAATATACAAAAAATAAAATAAATATATTATATATTATATAAGAATAAACAAATATTATTATTATATAATAAATATATATATAATATTATTATTAAATATACAAATTAAAAATATATACTATATACACAATACTAAATATAACCATATTAACAAACACATAAATACAACATATGATATTACAACAAATATATATACATATATATATACAATAATAACTATAATATATTATATATATTATACTATTAAATATATATATATTAAATAATATAATAATACATATATAATCATATATAAATATTCTATATTTACACACCATAATGATATAAATACAACAAAGATATACAACACAATATATATACAAAATATATATACAAATTAACAATAATAACTAACAAAAAATACAATATAATATCCAATACAATATATTATATATATATATATATACACATATATATATATATAACATATATATAAATATATTACATATTATAACTATATATTATACACACATATATATAACACATATATACACACAAATTTACAAATATACACATATATATACAATATACTATAATAATATATATATATACATATATAACATATATAATATAAAATATCATATATATATATATTCAAATATAACATATAATAACACACATACATATATATAATATATAAAACAAAAAAAAAACAACACATAATAAAAATATAAAACACATATATACACAATATATATATATATATATATAATATATATACAATATACAAACAACACACAAAACATATATAAAATATATAACACAACAAATATATATATATATATATATATATACAAATACACACACACACACACACACACACACACACACACACACACACACACACACACACACACACACACACACACACACACACACACACACACACACACACACACACACACACACACACACACACACACCCACACACACACACACACACACACACACACCCACACACACACACACACACACACACAACACACACTTCCACACACACTTATCCAGATATCATTTCCCATCTTGGCGAAACTTGCCACAGCGGTAAAGTAAGCTAATAAGTCGATTTAGCGATAGTGAGAAAAAGTCGATTGCATAACCTTCTGTACGTATCTTGGAACAGGTATGCATTGTGCAGTTACAGTAATCTGTTATTTATAGTTATGACTCTATGTAATTGGGTGGAAGTAAGCTTATTTCAAGATTTCCTATACGAGTGTCCACTTTTCGCACCGTCTTTGTATATACCTTTGATTTTTAGAGCACTACGTAGCACAACTCAGCACTCTTTCTTTTTTTTGCGATGGCGCTGCTAACTTCAGACGTATATAAAATTGAACAGAATTATCATATTGCAAAATTTACTCTTATTATGTATAACCTACTTAAAATGTTAGCAAACTTTTCGATACATTTTTTAGACTTCCTCCCCTGGGCTACAAGTTTTTAGTACGAGTTTACTAGAAATTGAAGAAACTTTTCCAATTGACAGATCGTACCATGATTATATAATAATATATACTTAGAATTACAATTAAAATAGATTTTTTTTTTTGTCAATTTTCCAACACCTTATGGCAATCAAGTTTCTTAGGTCGTGAAGACATGAAACTGTAGCTACTGGTTCTGAATCACCCAGTATTTGAAGTACCTAAATTTGATAAATGTTGTAGTGATATTTATATTAATAGGATTTTTTCTTTATAGCTAAGTGTTAAAATTAATACGTTCGTGTAACTGGCAAATGGTACGTTTTGGTACGGGTTGAGAGCCACTGATATAATGTGTGTTTGTCTCAGACAAGGAAAGTTACCTAATCTGTAAGGTGTTTGTGTATATTTTTATCTCAATAGATGGCAACTTCCACTTTTCATTTGTATAGGAAACTGTAACAGTACATTTGTAATCACGTGAAAACAAATTGTGATCAGCTGTCTTGTCGGGAGTGGTTGTAAAAGGGTGCTTTCAATTTTTTTGCATTAATTTTGCAGTGCAACAAAATTAATATTGGTCAGTATTTCCTCTTTGTTTATTTTAGACAATTAGGCCAATTGTATGATTTCAAACATTGATTATCTATTACTCAACACCATTATTTGAGCAAATTGATTTTTACTACTTCTCTGAATTTGAAATTAAACCTGTGATACCCATAATTTTTCAATAAAAACAAAAATAGAAATCCAATTTTAGAAGTTCTTTAAAATAAACATTCAGGCACATAGGTTACAATGTTTACTTAACACACTTAAATTTCATTTTCTATATCTACTTTTAATTCGAAAATGTTTTTAGATCACAAATATGACTGAGTACTGGCTTATATCAGCACCAGGAGACAAAACATGTCAGCAGACATGGGAAACAATGAATAATCTGACGAGCAAACAAAATTCACTTTCGATTAACTACAAATTTCACATTCCAGATCTAAAGGTTTTTATCTAAATCATCAATTTTCGTTAATGTAGTTATTCTCTTCTTCTCATTATAGGTTGGTACTCTTGATCAACTGGTTGGTTTGTCAGATGATTTAGGAAAACTAGATGGATTTGTAGAACAAGTCTCCCGTAAAGTTGCCTCTTATTTGGGCGAAGTGTTGGAAGATCAGAGAGACAAATTGCAGGAAAATTTAACTGCAAATAACAGTATGAATTTTTTTTGTACATTTGGAAATCAATATTTACTTTTTTATGCTTTTAATATTAACTATGTATGCGAATGTTGCACTACTTAAAGGTTTAGTATGATAATTGCTATTTAAAATCTCCACAAATGAAGTTGCAAAAAATGAAATTTGCTCTAAGCTCATACGGAAGGAAATTCGTTAAGGCAGTGGACATTTCTATGCTTTACATCACAATTTTTGTTACAAGCATGTATATTTAAGATGGTCCGCATTGTCTTGACAGTTACACAGTTGACAGTATGTTACTATAAATCTTGTTGACATGTTTTTTTAATAAATGATAAATTTTACCTTGCCGGAAAAGAATGAAAATTTTACAAATGTGCCTATGTCATATTAGCATTTGATGGGTTTAGTTAAGCAACCCTTGACCTAAATGTGCAAATTTTCATTAATTAAACAAACTTTTGGCTTAGACTATGTACTATAGTACTGTTTAAATCATTAAATTTCATCTTAATCTAAGTTGAGTACTAAAAATGTATAAACTGTGTCATTAAAGAAATGTTGTTTTCAACAGCTGAGAACTCCATTTTGTCATTTATGTGCAATTTTAGAAAATTAATGTATTCAACACACTATTTTCATATGTTAAGTTTGTTGAATGTAAACACACTGTAAAATTTCTATGTTTAATTGTACACACCCACCCTTAAGTAATTCAGAGTAAGAAAGCATTTATTTCACAGTCATTTATGTGTACTTGACTCACCCACAGCTGGCAAAGAAATAAAATTATGAAATATGTATCGTTGTGCTTAGACATAAACTACAATTTTCAGGTATCAATACTTTTTTGGTCACAATACACATGTACATCAGTTTAATTTTTATACCAAGAATTACAGTAAAAATGTAACGTCATCTGTTTGGATTAACAGATGCCAGAACTAGCAACGTCAAGTTTAATAAGAGGCTATTACAAAAAGATGTTCTGAACCATAATATTAACATTATTTTAGTGAAGCTTCGTCAAGTCATTTCTGAGTAATTACAATGTTGCTGAATTATATGACTCCTCATAACAGGGAAGCCTCTTAATGTCAATAACAACATCATGTTGTCAACAAAATTAACATAAAATATTACTTTTTTATTATTTTAACATTATTAAGTGAAGTTGTGCCATGTTATCAAAAAGTAGAATGCCTGTTTAAAATTTAATTTATCAAAATTAATTTTACTTCAATTTTTTACTTTGGACTATTTATTAATCAGATTCACACTGCCAAAGTTAATTATTATCTATCAACCTAATTTTAGCAAAAGGTAGAGGTGAGCACTTTTATTTATTTTCCGTTATTTGATAACGGGGGCAATAATTTAATACTTAAATGTCCACAAACTAATGATTATGTTTATTAACCTTGGATGTCTCAACTTCTATTTTATTGATAATATTCAAAAGAAGTTACGTCATGCATCTATGGGTGAATAATTTATAGTATTTACCTTGTGATAATATACAATTGATGCATAAATAAAAGAACACATTATTTTCTTGACTGTTTTATGATTTTTTTAATTGAATACAATAAAATGAAAGCTTAATTATATTATACTACCCGTACCTGTCGTGCGTTTGTACGATCTCAGAGTGGTGGGTGGGGGGGTGGCTATATTTAAAATTTTTATGCCAGAAACCTTCGTTGGAATGTACTTAATGTCCCAAAGTTTCATGCCAATCGGATGAACGATGTAGTATGCATATGAGGGGGGGCTCCCTCCTGGGGAGCCGATATATAAAATTTGTTTATTCCAAAAATCTTCACAGGGTGTACTCAACAACTTCCCAAAGTTTCATGGCTATCGGATGAATGTTGTAGTAATGCATAAAGGACATGCAGACATACATTTTTGTTTTTATATACCTACAGGGTTGCTGTTAAAGATGGAACCAATGCTCTAGTACTTAATAGGTTCCATATACAAATCTCAAAATTTCCTAATTGAAACTAGCTGTATTTGCACATGCTTTTGCACAAACATTTTTTTTAATAAAAAAATTTTAAGCGTAGCCGCCATCTTCATAGCATTAGAACTTGATACTTTAGTTGTATTGAAACTAGAAGATATAGAAACACATCTAACTGACTTTTATTAAAAAAAATATATCAGAAAATTAACAAAACATACATATTAAACTATTTTATTCATGTATGTAAATATTGGTAAAATCATTAGTGTGGGTTGATTGTATACATGTAGTGTGTGTATTGTAACACTCCTCACCAACACCTTCATCAATATACACCCATGCTCCTCCTAAGATCTTAGAGCCTGGGATCTGGAACTCGTTTTGTGAGAATGTCCACCTCCATCCTCTTGGTTTCCATATATTTTACAACTATAACCCCCATCTGGATGCAGTCTCTTACGAAATGTAATTTTGTATCAATGTGTTTATTTCTTCTGCTTACTGTAGGATATTTACATAGGTGCTGTGCTGCCTGATAGTCATGCAGTATTTCTATATGTTTCTGCTTGATTTCAAATTCCTCCAAAAGTGATTTTAGGTATAGAGCTTCCTTTGTGTCTTCCGTAATATCTTCGTAATAGATACATATATATTCTGCTTCTGCTGTAGACAAAGCTATGGATTTTTGCTTTTTTGATTTCCAGCTTACACAACTTCCAGCATATTTAAAAACGTATCCACTGTAGGACTTTCTATCCACTACACGAGGCCTAGTCTGCATCTGCTAACCCATATAATTCTTTTTAGGTTTTCTTGAAATTTAAACCTATCTCCTTAGTACCTTGGAGATATCTTAAAACACGTTTTGCACTCTTGAAATGATCTACGCTGAAACATGTATTAAATTGACTCAAGTAACTCACAGCATACATGATATCAGGCCTTGTTATCACTGCTAAGTACATAAGGCTACCAATCAAGTTTTGATGAAGTCCTACATTTTTCAACCTTTTCAAGTTTCTTGTTAGGTTCAATGGGAGTGCTTACTGGATTACAATTTTCCATTCTAAAACATTTCAGCAATTTATCTATTTATATTTTCTGATTTAACTTTAAACCATTTTCATCATCGCTTGTTATTTCTACACCAGTTCTCCTAAGTCTTTCATTTCAAATTTATTCTTCAATTTTTCTTTGACTTCTTTGAACCTTTTCTCATTTGAATATGCAATTATCAAATCATCGACGGATACAGCAATTATCAATTTAAAATCATTTTCATTAAAAATATATATACATGGGTTGGCTTTCGATGTTTTAAATCCTAATTTTTTCAACTCCTCATCGAGTTTTAAATTCCATCGACGTCCAGATTGTTTAAGTTCGTAGAGAGACTTCTGTAACTGACATAGTTTTTCACCTTTTAAATTTTTTATATCTTCCAACATTTTTCTGGTTTTATTAAATAGTATCCCATTTTCATTTGAACTTTCTTCTTTTACAATTTCGTTTAAAAATTCCTTGAGGTTTTTTCATAAAAATTCATTTATCCAAATCACCATTCAAATAAGCTGTCGTTAATCTAGTTCATTCAATTTTAAATTTTCTTCAACTGCCATCACTAACAATAATCTGATTGAACTCAATTTAACTACTGGAGAATAGGTTTCAACACAGTCAATTCTGAATTTTTGTTTAAAACCTCTTGCCACCAATCTTGCTTTTTTCTTTACTGAATTATTTTGATCAATTTTAGTTTTTAGGGCAAGCTCAAAGTCGACAACACTTTTCTGATTTTATTTCTTAACTATCTTCCAAGTTTCATTTTTAATTTGGGCTTTTATTTCATTTTTAATAGCTTCATGTCATTCTAATTCATCTGTCAGTTCAGATTCATGCTGACAAATTGATGACAACTCGCCCTCTTCATCCTCTTAACACATAATTTTTCATCTATATAGGCATTCTTCATTCCCGAGTCTGTCTAGTGTAAGTACTTGCTGTGTTCATTATCGATGTGTCATTTGGTGTGGAATTTGCACCCTTTTCTGCCTGTGGTGTATAATTTTCATCTGTGTCATCTTCTAAAGGAATCGTTTCAATGAACTCTTCTTTCATGACTGGCCTTGGAGTGTATTCTTTGAAATTTTGTTCTACTTCAATTTTTAGAGGCTTATTTGGATTAACTTCTTCTGTTTTTTTATGAAGCATGGAATTTATGATTTTCACATCTCGACTAGTAGCATCATTTTTTCTGGTATGTAGATTCTGTGTGCTTTTGCGTTTCTGGCATATCCCAAGAAAACGCAATTCATAGTTTTCTGGTTAAATTTTCCTCTTCTAGTTTTGTTTAACACAAATGCCTTTGAATCAACTATTCGAAGATGATTTGCTTAAGGAATGCGTCCAACCCATCTTTTGTACGGCGTTTCTCCGTTTGGGGCTTTTGTAGGGCGTCTGTTACTTAAATAAATTGCAGTAGCGCCCACAACTTTTCTGGAACGTTTGATTCGATCATAAGACATCTTGCTTTTTCTAGTAGTGACCTGTTCATCCTTTCCGCAATTCCATTTTGTTGAGGAGTGTATGGAGCTGTTAATCTTCAAATAAAGTATAAAGTTCTAATATGGTAGCAGAGCGTGGTTAGAGTGTAATCAGTAAAATGAGAATATTTAGTTATAAAAGAATTTTGGAAATAGAAGAATGTCCGGATCTACATACAAAATTGAAACGCTAGGAAAGGATAATTATGACACATGGTGTATTTAAGTCCAAGCAGTATTAGTAAAAAATATATTATGGGGATACATAAATGATGAAAAAATAAAACCTATCCAGGCCGAGAGTATTCGAGAATATGAACAAGATGATATAATTGCTCGTTCAGAATTAATATTACTCATATCCCCATCGGAATTAAAGCAAGTAAAAAATTGCAAAACTGTAAAGGAAGTTTGGGATACCTTAAAAAAAATTTACCAAAGTCAGGCACCCGCAAGAAAGGCGACCTTACTGAAACAATTAATACTGAAGAAGGACTCTGAAGACATAAGAGATCATTTGAATGAGTTCTTAGATACAGTGGACAAATTAAGTTCCATGAATGTAGAAATTAATAAAGAATTATTAAGTATCATAATGTTTATACAGCTTACCACAAAGCTTCGAAAATTTTAGAATTGCTATAGAAGCTTGGAATGTTTACCAAATTCCGAAATATTAAAAATTAAAATTTTAGAGGAAGCTGCAGCAAGGAAGAATATTATTCCTGAATGTTCAAATAATTCAGAAGATGCTTATTATGGAAAGTCCAAGTTCAATTCACATTAAAAAAATTTCAAATACAAATGCAACAAATGCAGACAAAACGGTCACAAGTTAGTTAATCGTTAGAAGAATAAACATGAAGCGAAGGGAAAAATAGAAAATATGGAGAATAAGAATTTCAATACCACCCACATATGAGCGGAATGAAAGAACTATTTAACTCAATAAATCCAGAAAAATATTCCACAAACGTTAAAGGTAGAGGAAAAATCAGTGTAAAGAGCGACAAAGAAACATTTAAGTTAAATGAAATCTTGTTCGTCCCCAAATTATCTACAAACCTCCTATCCATAGCCAAAATTACAAATAATGGATACTCAGAAAGGGAAAGATTATATTGGGAGCAAACAGGAAAAATGATCTGTATTACCATTGAGTAAAAAATCATTAAGAGGCGCAACGTAATGTAAAACTTTGTGCCATATGGCTATCTCACTTGCCGTATTCCCCTGCACCCCACTATCAACAAACTTAAAGTACTGTGTAGTGCTGACACCACAATGCATCCTCTGTAAACAGGAGTTTGTATGTGATATAATGGTGATATGAAATTTTATCGTTTAATGAACATGATTTTATTCAAACTTCGCAAGAAACCGATGCGTCACCTCTTTTATACTAGAGATTTGCAAGAGCTAATTTTATGAACGATTTTAAGTATATAAATAATTATATGTTCCCTCTTCTTAATTATATACTTGTTTATTGGTTTTAATGTCATTAAAACTTTGTAATTGCATATAGAAAAATAGAAATTAAAGCGTTTAAAATTAAAAAAAATGCTTTGATAAACAAGCCTCACTTCGTAAAATGTGATGTTTCGAGATTTTAGGTATAAAATCGAGATTACTATTTTTGTTGTACTTACATAAATATTGCACGTACTTAAAATAATTATGTACTTACCTAACAAATCTATAAAAAATAATAATGATTTAAAACAATGAAATATAAGTAAACAAGAAAAATTAGCGGGCGATGTACCAATGCCTATACGCATACAACGTTATAAGCGAAGCTTCCCATGAAACGTCCTTGACATGACTGAAAATTCCTGGAGCAAATGCAGCGAGCGGCGCCCTCAACGCTCCTATCCGCCAGAGCAAATATTATGCACAAAACGCCTTGCCCTTTCACGAGTCTCTATAAGTTTTCAGTTAATGGTATTACGTAACTCTTAACAACGGAGGAAGAGGCAAAAACTATCCATGCAAGTAAAATAATGGAGTGGCATAAGAAATTTGGAAAAAAAGGAAAAGGTCACGTATTTCATTCCCTCCCCAAGAGGGAAGGCGGGCTGCTCGAGCTTTCCGAGCTCCTTCAGCCACAATCATGGATTCCCAGCATACATACATACATTACGTGGGATTAACGATGGGTGTGGTCAGGATAGGATCGGAAGGGACGGAGTTAGGGTTCTGAGGGGGAAAATACTACCCCAGCATTCGCCTAAGCAGCCGCACATGGTGTGCATATAGGCAGTGACCATGCCGCTACATGTGTATGAGGAAAACCCCCTGAAAAAACGTCATACAAGGTAGACGGTAACGGGAATTGAACCCATTACCTCCCGAATGCTAAGCAGGCCGTGTCACCACTACGCTACCTGCTCGGTTAGAAATTGGGACATTTAAATAAAGATGACATTAAACTAGCTTTGAAAAACTCATTATTAAAAGGACATAATTTAACAAGAGTCGAAATTTAGACGAGTGTAAAACATGCATAAAAGGAAAAATGTCTTGACTACCATTTAAATCCCCTGAAAAACATAATCTAAAGATGTTAGAAGTGATGTATGCAGACCCAGGCAGACTGAAACCTTGGCTGGTTCTAAATATTTCATAACATTCATTGTCGAAAGCACTAGATGTTGCGAAGTATACTTCATAAAACATAAAAATTTTTAACAAATTTCAAGAATACAAGAATGAAGTAGAAAACTTATATGGAAAAATAAAAAACCAGCAGACAGATAATGGCAAAGAATACTGCAACAAAGAATTCGACGAATATTTGAAGAAACATGGCATTAGAAGAAGATTAACAACTCCATACACTCCTCAACAAAATGGAATTACCGAAAGAAAGAGCAGGTCACTACTAGAAAAAGCAAGATGTCTTATGATCGAATCAAACGTTCCAGAAAAATTGTGGGCGCTACTGCAAATTATTTAAGTAACAGACGCCCTACAAATGCCCTAAACGGAGAAACGCCGTACAAAAGATGGGTTGGACGCATTCCTTCAGAAAATCATCTTCGAATAGCTAGTTCAAAGGCATTTGTGTTAAACAAAACCAGAAGAGGAAAATTTTATCAGAAAACTATGAATGGAGTTTTCTAATCGTATGCCAGAAACGCAAAAGCATACAGAATCTACATACCAGAAAAAAATGATGTTATTAGTCAAGATGTGAAAATCATAAATTCCATGTTTTATGAAAAAAACAGAGGAAGTTAAACCAAATAGGCCTCTAAAAATTTAAGTAGAACAAAATTTCAAAGAACACACTCCAAGGCCAGAAATAATAGTCATGAAAGAAGAGTTCATTGAAACGGTTCCTCTAGAAGATGACACAGATGAAAATTACACATCACAGGCAGAAAAGGGTGAAAATTCCACTCCAAATGACACATCGATAATGAACACACCAAGTACTTACACTAGACAGACTCGGGAACGAAGAATGCCTATGTGGATGAAAGATTATGTGTTAGAGGATGAAGAGGGCGAGTTGTGATAATTTGTCAGCATGAATCTGAACTGACAGATGAATCAGAATGGCAGGAAGCTATTAAAAATGAAATAAAAGCCCAAATTAAAAATGAAACTTGGAAAATCGTTAAGAAAGAAAATCAGAAAAGTGTTGTTGACTTCGAGCTTGCCCTAAAAACGAAAATTGATCAAAATAATTCAGTAAAGAAAAAAGCAAGATTGGTGGCAAGAGGTTTTAAACAAAAATTCGGAATTGACTATGATGAAACCTATTCTCCAGTAGTTAAATTGAATCAACTAGATGTAACGACAGCTTATTTGAATGGTGATTTGGATAAACGAATTTTTATCTTATCCATTTTGCAACAAATGCATTATTAATAAGTCACCCACTTATTACACGGGCACGATGTAAAAATGCATGTCCCTAATTTGAGTGAGCGGGACATCTTCAAGGAGTCCAAATAGTTTATTATCCACGAAATTCAAGTACAAATTCGAATTTAGAACAACGTCGAAGAAAAAGGGACCAACAACTGAAGTACCGAATATGCCTGCCCAAACATTAATCGACCATTTCTCTTGGCTATGAACTCAGAAATAGTGAGGGTTTTAATCAGAGTAATAATGGAAATTGGACTGGTTAACAAATTGCGGTGGAAGTTGCACCCATCTGTAAACATTATCCAAAAATTGTACATTTTCATTTATCTTTGTGCTACACAGTTGCAAAGATTAATCCTGTTTTGAAAATCGGTTTCCTTGATTTATTCTTTTTATTTTATTTTCTAATTTAGCTTGTACCTTTGTTGTTTGTTTATTTTCCACGGGTTACTAGATATACAAAATAAAAATAGAAAAATATGGCAAATTAATTAGAAATTGTGAAATTAAAAGAAGAAATCTACCGAAGTTAGATACCAACTAATTTATATCGTTAAAAAAGTAAAAATGACGGAAAAATGAAAAATGGACGTTCTATTTGAAAAAATCAAGTTACAATTGATTGAAATTTTCGAAATTGACAAAGTAATTTCCCTAAACACAAGAAGAATTCGAATTTGAGAATCCGGTACACTAGTACATTTCATGTCTAGTAACGTCACAGAGTCATGATCTTCTACGTTTTGTGATCACAGCGATATTTAGTTTTTTCAGACATCCACTTTTTGTAAAAATGACGAATTGCGGCTAAAGGATTCGTTTTAGGTACTATGTGTGATACATAAGGTCGCATCCAAATATGCAATAATATGCAGAGGATTAAATTTAAAAAAATGTAACTTTGATATAAATCGCCCTGTATAAACTTTGCGATTCAAGTGAAAATATTTTAGGTTTGTAGCCTTAGGGATACCCCACCACATCCCATCAACAAACTTTAGAAATATTCCTTAAACCCACAATACTTCACCCGCGCACTATTAGATCACCCTGTATAGTAGACTGGGTACAAGATTTTCTTATGACATAAATAAATGTTAAAAAGTAGAACATTAAAAGAATACATAAATTCTCTCCATAATGAATAATGTACAAAATGGTAGTGTCGACATGTTTTGTTGCTCTGGAGATATGTCGAATTAGAAATAAATCTAATTTTTAAGCTTATCTTTTTAGTACTAGATATCTTTGTGTTATGAAATCGCAACTTTATTTCATGTGACCACAGAACTACAAGGTGTGTATTTGAGTTGATCTTAGAACAGTTGCCATTGTTACAGCTCTTATTAAATAGTAATTAAACAAACCATACGTAATGACCTATGTCATGCCAAATAAATAATTAAAGGAAATTTAATGCCTTGACATATTTAAGTGTAATTTATTTAAAGTTCAATATATGCAAAGAATAATTATATTACAAAAGTTAACACATCCTTTTCAATTATGTTGTAACAATAAACTTAAAGTACCAAATTTTTAGTCAGTATCCGTATCAGAAAGTTCAGAATAATTCCTCACATTAATCACCATCTCATCAACTGTAATATCCAACATTTCTTCGTGTTTGTACCACTGCTTTACAATATTTTTTGTATGCTACACACAATTAGACCAAACGGTTTGGTTACATTGTTGTAATGCCTCGTTCCACATTGCAATAACATTTGCGTCTTTATAGCCATCTCTTCCTATGTGTTTATAGTAGTACCCTTTTGCATGTGCCCATATGAGTTGAATTGCATTAAAATCACAATGATACGGTGGCACTCATAACACTTCATGTCCATAGCTTCTAATCATTTCATCTACCTCATACCTTTTCTCTATTTGCCGAGATTTAATTAGTGAATAAAGTTCAGTTTAAATAGTGTGGCTTCATAACAGATATTTTTTTGTGTTAACTATGTTAGACTTTGTCCAGGATGATGTTGGTACCTTCTCGAGTAACATTGTGTGGTACGGTGCATTGTCCATAATAATTAATGAAGGCTCTTCTAAATCATTTAACAAATGCTTAATAATCCATTTTTTAAACAGCTTTTCATTCATTTCACCATGATAATCTTTTTTTAATGATTTTGAAGCAAGTAATAGGGATGCATTCTCTATAAATCCTGTGGTGCAAACTGCATTAATAACAATGAACCATTTACGATCATAGCCTTGAGGTATCCGTACACTCTTTACACCTTCATCTTGCCACGACTGGTATTCGACTAGGCGAATTTATCTCTTAAATGTATTGTTTGAGAAAATGGGTTCGCATTTGTGCTATATGTTGTTTTTCCAATAAAGCTCTATGATTAGAGTCTTTTTTGAACTTGAATCCTAATGTGCATAATGCACGATTTAAACGTCTATCACTTAATAAAACATGACTATCATGGAGTTCAACATTTAAAGCTCCAACTGTGACATGCTTTTCTGTAAATAAAACCATTTCAGATATGTTAGATTGTACTCACTTTGTGCATACATGTCGTACAATGTATTCCTAATGCACATTTTGGATGTTTCTGGCAGATCGTTCGATTTAATTTTTTTACGAGGTCGTTTTTTACCTGGACTGGATAAAATTGTATTCGATCTACTGTCAGACTTGATATTCTTCGCTGTGGCCACAGATATACCCAAAGCATTTGCCACACACTGTAATCTTGCAATTACAATAGTGAAATAAAAATAAATATTACCTACCTCTTGAATGCACGATAGTGATATTAAAGGACCTCCATTTTCTTTCTCCCTTTCAAAATATTCCAATAAATTTAACATAAACTGCTGCGCTTGTGTATGCAATGTTTTACCTTTTGCAGTCATTACTGCTACAATGTTTCACACGTAAAGTAAGATATTTGAAATGGTAAAGGGAAGAGTTCTGTGTTCATTACATGTTGAAAAATTCTTAAAATAGAATCAAGTTAACTTTGGTCATTGCACAATATTTATTTGTAAGCCATTTTTTATACCTTACAAATGAAAAGTAATAACAATTGAACAAAAAAATGTTGGTAATGACCACCTCACGCTTCTATGCTCTTCTTCTCATCGAGTGACGAACTCTATCGAAAATTCCATGAGTGTTATGTATAGTTTCACATTCGTCAACAATTCTATTCCTTAGCTGTTCCACTGTCTCGATTGATGTAGTATAAACTAACGATTTTAGGTGTCCCCACAAATAAAAATCTAGACTGTTCAAGTCAGGCGATCTAGGTGGCCAGAATTGTGGTCCTCCACGACCTATCCAACGATTTTGATAAGCTCCATTCAAACACCCACGACCCAATATGGGCTGGAGCACCACCATGCATGAAGCAATGTTGTTGCCGTAACTGATGAGGAACATCTTCAACAAGTAAAAATAAACCGTTTTATAGAAAATTACTGTACGATTGTCCGTTAGAGGATTTTCTTCGGCGCAGTTATGATTATTCTGGAAATTAATTATTGCTTTTCTGGAAAAATGCACTTCGTCCGTAAACATAACGATGGAATCAAAGTGAGGATTTTCTGCAAGTTTGTAAAATACCATCTACACAATTGCATACGCGGTTTAAAATTTCTTGGAAGAAGTGCCTGAACCCTTTGTACGTGGTGCAGAGAATCCTCAAAATTTCCCATACCTTTTTATAGCAAATATGTATTTCCCTACCCATTTTTCGCGTACTAGTTTCTGGATTCGACTGCATGTAGGACAGACTCCTCAATTGCCGAAGTTCGAATTGTACGATGTCTTCCCCCGAAGGTATTACATTTGAAACTGCCAGATTTAGTCAGACGGCAATTAATGTTTATGAAAACACGATAAGGATATCTTTCTTGATACGGTCGCCGGGCCTACGCAGTATTACCATCGACAAGACCATAAAGGAAATCAATTTGAATAATTGGAATAATTATTTACCACTTTTTAGTAGCAAAATCTACCTTTTAGCCATAGGAAAAATAATAACAAACTGTCACGGAATGTCAAAAACATCATGTTCATAAGATCAACACATTTCCTAGCAACTTGATTTTATTTTAACAATTTTTCGACGTGCAAAGAACTTTCATTATTTTTTTCTCGAAAACGAAGTAAGATACGAATAAATATCAAGAGACTAAAAAGTTGTATTTTTGGCCGCTTAATCCGACAAAAATATAAATTTTTTTAAATGTCTGTCACACACTTTTTTTGTCAATATTATTTATGAGACACCCCCGGGACGCCACCGGAACTTATAATTATCATCCAGTTAGTGATAACTTAATGTATTATCACAATAAACAACTGCCAAACTTCAACAAAATCGTCAAAAATATTTCTGACATTAATAAAAAAACCGTTTTTTTTTAACTTTGACCCTCGGTTTCTTGAAAACCAGACTTTCTAAGATACATGTTTATGTGAACTTTTCTACTTGAATTTGGTTCAGGAATGCTCCCTTGGAATTATGTCCTATCACCTGTGCAGTGTGTCCGGATAAGGGTACGGCTCTTACCTCGACAATGGTAGGACCTAGAGGTTTGGGGAAACATCTTTATAAGTAAAGCAAGTAAGAGAAAGGCTGGAAATTATTTAGAAGTTCGTAACTCGACCAATAGGGGGCGTACTTGTACGAAGAAACAAAATTCATGCTATCTCGGAAAATTGGTTCATGAGCTCTAACTTTGAAAATATCATTTAAGAGCTTGGATGATACCGCATCATTTTGCTTTGCGACATTTTTCCGTATCTCATAATAAAGGAGGGGGAGGTAAATGCATTTTCCAATATTTACATTTTAATATCTCCTGAACCACTCAACGGATTCGAATATTCTCGTTTGAAAGAGCAATTTATATTTTTTTGAAGGACGTTTTTTGTTGCAGCATTTAGTTTTAAACAAATAAACTAGAGGGCGTTCTCTACAGGGATTAGCCATTTTTGTGATTTTTTGGAAAAAGCTAAATAGAACGGTACCATTTATTTGGCAGACCGTTACGCGGTTTAAAATTTACCCAAATTTTAGATATCTTCATCCATTCTGGATGTATACGAGAAAATGTTAAAAATTTAAATACCGCAGTCGGAACAAGTTACCTTGGCGGGGAGAACAAATCACATATCCATCGTAACTGACGTAATTTAAACTACGGTTCGATTTTCTCCCCACTAAGTAACAATGCCTGCCTTTACATTTTATCCAGGATTAGGACTTATTCAAAACTTAATTTTGGAGCGTGTTTAAAAGTCAACGGAACATCAGTAATAACAATAAAAAGGAAGCAGAAAAATCTTAAACCTACTTACAAGAAGAAAGTTTAGCCAGAAATAGCTCAAACATTTTTACATCTCTAAGATCAAACTGTCTGTCAACCTCTGACTTCTATCCTGTCGCTTGTTCTCTTATATAGATCCCGGTATCCATTTACCAAAATGTCATCAATAAAACCAAATCAACCTATCCCCCAGGAGTTCTCTATCGCGCGTCTTTGCCCCACACAAAGCTGAAGCGACCCTCACGTAGCGGCTAGGAACACTACTCGTTATCTTGATATTTTTACAAAAATTGTAATAATTTCTCGAAACATTCAAATTTCGCATCTATACTCACTCCGCACCACATTCAAATCTAGGTTCAACTTTTTATGAAACTTATGTGCGCGAACATTTCTTCCGCAAAATTCAGTAAATTTAAACACCATTTGTGCTTGAGCATGCATCATTGTGGAATACTATGAGCAAAAATATACAGACATATTTTTCCTCTGTGCTTTAATATAGTAGCAACATATCATAAACTCACACGCCATCCAGCAATTTTAAACTCTGCATTCCTTAAAGTGCCGTAGCCAAATACAGTAGTATTCATTACCGTCTAAATAGGGTTGTTGCTAAGATTATTTCTCATTCAAATTTAATACTTCCGACTCAAATATTTATACCACATTTAAATATGGTTTTACGTAATGCTCAACGCTTTACACGCGTAGCTTTTACACCAACTTTACATTATGTTCAATTTCACATGCAAGCTCATGTTCGTACTTTATCAAATCGTTCTACGCACAACAGAAGACTGGTTATAGCCAGTGCGTCAAACTAATCTCACCGAAAGGAGTAATAAAAATGTATAATTTAGAAAACTCCATCTATTGCAATAATCCAAAAACCACAACTAGGCAAATAATTTGATCCTTTAACTTTAGACCTAATTACATCTATGTTTGTTCCTATTTACATCTAAATTTGGGAATCGATAATGAGAACGCTTAATTGCTTTATTAATATTTCAAGGATCTAAACAGACTAATATAACCATTTTTGTTCAGTTGTGATAACAATACTATTTACCCACATTATTCACTCTATTTTACTGGACAAATAATTTGAAGGTCTTTGCATTCGTTTAAGTTCTGCGTTAAGTGCATCATATAATTTAAAGGTATTTTTATTAACGGCTCCTTAATAGAATTTATACCTATGTCTACAAGTAAATTACATTCCTGTTCGATTAATACTAATCCACTAAATACTTCTTTGTAATCATTAATTAATGATGGCATTGATATTCTTTGACTATTATCAGAGATATTATAATTAATTCTCTTTATAAGTTTGAGATCAAGACAAGGTAGTAGGCAAAGAATAGATTTACAATTTTAGTAATACGAAATATGGAAATGTAAACTTTCACCATTATTACACTTATTAAAATAATATAACTGTAAGTGTTATCGAAAGGTTTAGATTGTGTAACTTATGTATAAAAATATACCATAAAGAACCCATAAAAGATAAGTATTTTAATATCAGTAATATGAAATTTAATTATTATTACAACACGACAATTCCATTCTATTTGTCCAACCAGCTCTAACCAGCTAAATGTTAAGATTTTGCTATTGCTTACTTCTTGTGATATTTTAAGGCAATTAAGGCAGGTTAAACTCATATTTGTTTCAGCACCTTTATCTAATTTAAATATTATTTTAACATTAATTATTATTGGTATTTTCCAAGAGACCCAATACAAATATTTAGTAGATACAGATTCTACACATAAAATGGAACCTAATAATAATCCATTCTCAGATAAAAGAGATACAGATTTAATATTACTGTTCTTAAATTTATTTTTGAAAGATAAATTAGCGAAATGGTCAACTTTGTGAAAATAATTACACTGTACCTTTTCATCTGGACAGAGGTTGTGATGAAGCTGACCACATCTTGAGCGTACACTTTGCTTTGGACTGTTGACTTTTATCGTATTTTATGGTTATTTCCAATTACTGCTTTTGATGGAGCTCTACTTGTATAACCCATTGATTTAACCCTTTTAATATGGATTTTCTACAACAAAACGAATTACGGTAACTTACAGTGTCTAATTTTGACTTCGGAATTTCAAAAACTTTGTCTAGTGTGATAGAACCAGATATTATTTTTTACTTACTATCTGTAAATGACGAATTAAGACCACAAGTAAAAACACCTTTAACCAGACTTTCTTGAACATCTTTAAACTCACAAGTTAGACTTAAATTGGTTAAGACTAAGATAATTTTCTAGAAACTCCTTTTTGTTGTCGTCCTGTAGTTGTGACGTTCAGCAGATTTTTTTAGGTATAAAAAGATTTTTCTGTTTCATTATTAATCCCTTATATATTACACTAGCGTGGAGCTTCGTTCTGCGCTGTGGTCACAGCACACCTCAATAACCGTTTACGATATTTATTTAAAGGTAAAATTTTTCTTATAAAAAAATATAGCGGATACCCTATTTAAAAATATAGATTTTAAAAATTTCAAAATTCGGAAAAATCAAAATCATGAATGAATCGAATGTGCCTATTTTATTGGTCTAAAACCATCTTCGCATTATTGCCTTTCTAATGAAACCTTTTTTGAGCACATCGGTTGGATGGTTTCAAAGTCTATAATGGACATAGGTAGAAACAATTTTTGTGTATATCACTTTTTCCATTCGTAAGACAGATTTGCATGTGACAGATTCATTTTTGGAATTGTGTTGAAAACGTACGCAGAGGAATTATTTTTGATGAAATTAATGCCTGAATCTTCATTGGACAGTGTACAGGGTGTCCCAACGATAGAGTAAAGTAAGTTTATGGTTAACTAGAATTATTTGTGTAAATATTGTATGGACCATGGGGTAGAGGTAAGAAGTGTGCATTTTTTTAAAATATTGGAAGTTATACAGGGTGTGCCAGAAAAGCAGGACGTGAAAAAGTATGATTTTTTTAAATAGAACACCCCGTATTTGATTTTAGTTTTTAATTCTACGTGTCCATACAAACATATTTTGTCATACAAAAGATTGGCTGAAAGTTTTTAGTTCTTGAGATATTCGCGTTTAAAGATTATTATTATTATTATTTCTAATTTTCTCAACAGGGTGTTTGTTATAACCATTCAAATTTGAAAATTCTCAAATTAAAAAAAAACAGTTTTTTTTTAATTGCACACCCTATATATTTTTATTTCATTTTATTCGGGATTAAAAAATCTATCATTTTTGTCAAATATATCCTATATCTATCTTTGATAGTTTTCGAGGAATTTCGATTTTTCTCACTAGATACGTTACATACGATACTATAACATTAGTGTGGATCGTGGTAGCCATGGAAAACAATTGCGACGAAATAAAACAAACCACCTAATTGAGAATATTAACAGTTTTTATTAATGAGAAACAGTAATTCAATAATTATTCAACATTGCGTCTTAGTAAATGCTCAAATAGACGGCCTTCTTGCTGAATACACATATTGAGCCTTTTTCTCATGTTCTGTCTCACTTCGGATAACATAAGAGGGTCACTGTGCGACAAGCTTCGAATTCTATTTTTCATGTCCTCCCTTGTTGTAGGTTTAATAATATACACCGATCTTTTATGTATCCCCATAGGAAAAATCCAGTGGAGTTAAATCGCATGACCTGGGTGGCCATAATATAAAGCCATTACGTCCTATCCATTTCTCCGGGTATTGCTGGTTCAAGAATTCCTTACGTCCCGATAAAATGTGGAGGTGCACCATCCTGTTGCAACCACATATTTAGTCGTCCTTCTAAATTGATATCCTCAAGTAACACAGGCAATTCTTCACGTAAGAAATGCAAATAGCTGCGGCCCGTTAAGGGATCATCAAAAAAATAGGGACCGATAATTTGGTCATTAAGTATACCACACCACACATTTAGTGACCAATGATTTTGGTTTTGAACTTCTCGTAGCCAAAATGGATTATCAATGGCGTAATAGTGCATATTATGCCGATTTACAGCCCCATTACTTTTAAACGTCGCCTCATCGGAAAACATTATGGAGCACAAAAGTTGTTATTTAATTGCAGCCGTTGATTAATGATATTGCAGAATTCAATTCGTCTTGCAAAATCCTCTTCTCGCAATTCTTGATGAAGCTCAATGTGATAGGGATGGTACTTATACTTCAGCGTTGTTCGATTCACGTTTGATTTGGAGGTATCACATATCGTCGCTAATGTTCTAGAACTCACTTGGGGATTTTCTTGAATATTTAATAATATTTCAAGTTCTTTTTCTTCATTAGCTGCCCTTTTATTAACAACTTTACGTTTGAAGTATTTAACACTACCGCTAGAATCAAATCTATCCATCAAATTTTCCAAGCCAACAGTAGTAGGTATTCGACGTTGAGGATATTTCATTTTGTAGATTCGTTGTGCCAATAAAGGGTTTTTTTCAGCCTCGCCCAACAGGTATATCATATCAATTAATTCATTTGTCGAATAATCCATAATTGATACAAGAATTGATAACAAGTTAAATGCGAAAACGACAAATTTAATATGTGTTTATTTTGACAAGTAGGAAACCTTTGTATCTTAGTAACGCAATTATTATTTTCCATGGCTACCAAGATCCATGCAATGCAATGTTATCGAAAATAAAGTAGCTAGTGTGAAAAATCGAAATTACTCGAAAACTATCAAAGATAGATATAGGATATATTTGACAAAAATGATAGATTTTTAATCCCGAATAAAATGAAATAAAATATATAGGGTGTGCAATTAAAAAACTGATTTTTTTTTAATTTGAGAATTTTCAAATTTGAATGGTTATAACAAACACCCTGTTGAGAAAATTAGAAATACTACTCGGTCTAAACGTTAGTATAATATCACTCATTTTTCACACGAAATATCAATTTTTTTTATTGTGAAATAACGGAACAATTGCCCATTCATCAACCCCACGAAAATGACCATAATAATCTTTAAACGCGAATATCTCAAGAACTAAAAACTTTCAGCCAATCTTTTGTATGACAAAATATGTTTGTATGGACACGTAGAATTAAAAACTTACTTTACTCTATCGTTGGGACACCCTGTACATTTTTTCCTGACTATAGTTTTTTTTTAACTTCGTACATGTTACGTATTTATTATTAGAACAAATTACATCTCTCCTCATCTGTAGTATCAATCAATGGTAATCTATAATATTTATTAACACTAGCAACTCACTTTACAATTAAACACATAACTTATCTATACGCAGATCATCAGTACATAGAGCAATGTCATTGCCATTAATCAAAACAAATTTCTATAAATAAATATAACTACAAATAGCACAAGCAAGTGGTTACATTTCACATATAATCGACACTTAGTTAAAAAGATGGATACAAATTATCTATCAAAAACATTACGCTGTTAACACAGAACCAATAGAAAATACAATAGAGCGTCGATTATCCGAACGTCGGTTAAATGAACGACTGCTTAACAGAAATGCTAGTCCTCCTCGCGCTCACGCGTTCTGCTCTTCTCGCGGCATTCTCGTCCCGCCAAACCTGTCCCGAATTATCAAAACGTAAACGCTTAGTAACCGTTAGCGCTCTGTTGTTGTCGGCTGCGTCGATTTTGACGCGTAAAATTGATACATATTCAAAATGCTTAAACGTAAACGTGTAGCTCTTTCTGTGAGAGATAAACACGAAATTAATAAACAGATACAAGACGAAATATTGTCTATAGATTTTTTAGCAGCCGATTCTTTCAAAGTCAAATTAACAGGGCGTATTGAAAGATGAAGAATATGCCGACGAAACTGGGCTCAATTGGAAGGTTTACCATGAAAAACTCTTCATGGCATGAATTAGCAGCACATGGTTCTAAAGTAAGCAAGGATCGTATCACTGCTTTAGCTTGTGCTAAGGTCACTGGTAGCCACCGATCACCTATGCTCATTGGTAAAATAAAAAAACCACGTTTCTTCAAACATGCTAACATGTCTGTGATGTCTATTGTTTACACATCGCAAAGAATGCCCGGATGGACAGTACAATTTTCACTGAATGGTTTTCTGCAAGCACTCTTGATACCCTATGTGAAAGTGAAAACCCATCAGTTAAAGATAAGGCTCCAACTCGTCCATCATGTGTCATCTTACGCGAAAAGGATGAGTTTATAAAAGTGATGTTTCTTCCACCTAACGTAACGTCCTTATTACTGCTTACGGATCAAGGCATTATTGAGAATAACGGAGAAGGCTGGAACAATATTTTAAGTATTGCGGAAAATTCTAAAAGTAAAAGTGAGAATGGGGCACTCGAATGTTATGAAGTATGCGTTCAATAATGGATGAGTGTTGATACTGCAGATCTAGGGCACAAAATCTTGAAGGTTAGCGAAATTGTAGTTCTCGTGGCTGATAAAGCTGACGCCGTTCGATTATCCAAATAAATCGGTTTTCCGAACAGCCCTGTCCCCCGATTACTTCGTATAATCGACGCGATACTGTAAATACAATTTCATATTTTAGAAAAGATAACGCACATATTACAAAGGAACAAAAAATACACAGTCGCATTTAAAACTAATACCAGTGTTCTTAAATGATTATGTTATGCCAAAGATCCAACTAACGACATTAGTACATTAAAGTGCACGCCATGCAATTCTGTTTATGTTGACAATTACTTACAAATTTATATTAGATACAAAGAAAACGTTAGATGTTACTAATATAACAAAGATAAATCAAATTACGTCAAACATTTACTAGTAGATTATCACCTTATGACTTCACCAGAAAATAAGACAAATTAGATCTTTTACAAGCATTTATAAATATAAGCAGAAAGTATCTTTAAAGAACGAACAGGTTGATCTTATATTTATTCATCTTTACGGGACATTTTAAACAGCGTTATAATTTACATCAATTTTGACTATTATTCTAATCATTTGTCCCCATAACTACTTGTTATTTTACTTGATTTTCTCTTGGTATTGAAACCCGTAGAGAAATGAATATTAATAAAAACTATGGAAATCAATTTTTTGGAACATTTGTACTATCAGATTTTATTTAAATTGATACATAATGTTGACCTTAATAACAAACATGATCCCTTGAATACCAAAATTCGTTTTTTCACTGCTGGTAAATTCTTGTTGTTTACACACATCTAATTTCGCATTTATTCTTTTACCCAGTTTCGAGTGTCGTCTGTAATGCTTTTTGTGTTTTAATATTGCACATTGTTTCGTGGGTATGTAAAAACTAACAGTTGTCTGCGGTATGAAATGTGCACCTATAGGTGTATGTCAAAACAACTTTGTCGTGTACCCCTGCTTCCATACGTCCTTCCCCACATTCACTAATAAATATTATTGCATCTTAATCACATAGTAACTGCATGATAAAAATTGAAAAATATCGTATAATAAAAGATAACTAAATAAATTTAACATATACATTTAATAGTTTTGTACGATCAGATGCATTTAAGAGTGGGGAAAAGTTAACGTGCACGTATCCTAGCGACAGAACTGTCAGCCAATAATGCATTACGATATTTTCCTGCTCACCAATAGCGCATTTCGGACTTCCGAGTGCACCAAGAGCTATTAAGGATTTTATAGTGTAACATCCCCAGGTACCCTATCTTAGAAAGTGTAATTTGAACTTATTTGCAAGAATGCAAATTCAAGAACAAAACAATCGCTAAGTGACTTTACTGACAATACTGCTACTATTACTCAAATTAATTGCTTGCCTTGCATTGACTTTCCTGGCAATAATTAAAACATTAGAATTTATTTACAAGTCTGATAGTTAATTACTCGCAAACCTCAAATCTTATCAAAAGAATTGGCCGTCTAGTGGTAGACACGCTGTGTTATTTCAATTAGATAGGCTTGATGAGGTTAAGTGTTGTATCATGTGGGACAGGTAAACAGTGAAACTACTCAAATTAAAATTAACATTTCTACTTAAACAAACTGAATCACAGGCACAAAAAAACTCATTGAAACAAAGCCTTACAAGGGTATGTGCAAATAAATCATAACAACGTGACCGATACATAAGCTTGAGTGACTGCGTTAGAAAAATACAGCGTCCCTTGCTCAGGTTACACATCCATCTATGCAACATAATAAAAACTAAAAATATAATTCGAGGTGTTTTAATGGTCATCTCGACCCGTGCGTATGTAGACCCTCGGTTTTGCCTATTGACAATTATAACCGAACGCTATCTTTGCACGTTTGTCCACGCCCACCTCTACACAAATAAATATAATCAACAAACATCAATGCTAATCCGCCCAAGTACATGAGGGAGGGAGCCCTGTACTCTCTGACGCTAACCCTTTTTTTTAACAGATTGCAACTGAATGAGCCAGCGTGCGTAACGAGATACTTTTTGTAAGGCAATGCTTGATTTTTAATACATTACATAGGCTTGTAGAATTATTTGCGGCGAGCTTTAATTTACATTAAAATACCTACTTACGTTTTGATTCTTTAATTGATCACAGACAAATGGTTAACATACGCAGTTTAACTTCAAAATGGTCACTGTTATTTATAGATTAATATTTGAAAAGCACATTAAAACTAACACTCAAAAGAAAAAGACAAATTCGCGTTGGTTAATTCAAAAGAAAATGTACACGCAAAAAATATTTAGAGACCGACTGTTTACAATGAAGGTATTTAATTAATCAAATCGATCTGGTTCGATCAAAACTATAACTACAACTGCCCCCCTTCCGACATCAACTAGCTATATTTACTCCCAAATCAACCCCCGTTTTCCAAAAGTAATAAAAAAACAAGAAACATTACGTGGGAACAGTTTCATATTAATTACCAAAAGAAGTATTAACTTTTAAAATGTGCATTCGTTCGTAACAAACCTTATCGGTCTCGAATTTCCTAGCTCCCAACATAGACGTCGGTTGATCTGCGGTATGCTCCGACGTAATTAATTATTAAATCAGTGACATTTTTACATCAAGAATATGCGTATAGAAATTTTCAACAATTTGTCACGCCAGTTTTGACAGAACACCTCTTTCTCTACCCTAATATATGTTTTCTTTTTCTGTTCAGCCCTTATTCAAATATCAATTACATACATTCCCACATTTCTTATATAAAACACATAAAATAAAATATCGCGGAAAACATTAGCAAATTACTACTGATTATCATGATATTTAAACCCGTAAATTATCCATTCTATTGCGGTAACAATTGCGATTTAAAAATGTTTATTACGATAAAATTTTCTCGGTCCGCTACCTATAATATGTTAGATAACTACAGTAGCAAGTGCAATAGCTAATACGAATAAATCTCGTAGTAAATGTGATTCTCTAAGTATGTGCGTTTAAACATAGTGCATATACATTTAATTATTTTTACTGTGTAGCTAAATAATAGTATCCTAGTAGTTTTAAGTATTATTTTAACAGACCGCCGAAAAGTGTTTGGTGTATGCTTGCCTGGCTGCAATTATAAGGCATGCATAATATCGGATCCTAACAAACCGCCTGATGAAGGTATTAGAGAAGCTTCAGATGTTGACAGTTCCCATTCCAGTGAAGATATTTTTTTAACACCTCCACAATCGTCAATTGATAGTTCAATGTCATCTTGCGATCAATCCCCTACAGATATTTCATTTCCTCTTAGGTCAGGTCAGTGACCTAGCTTGTAACACAAGCTTATCACGCTCCTTCAGTTTTTATTATTTATTTCAGCAGTGGTGTCAGATCATTCCGTAAATCATCTTCACAGCTCACTTAGTGGCTTGTATTATAGTTGGCTTATGTGTTTTCGAACGCAAGAGCTAGGCACAAAATTTGTTTTAAATATAACTTATATGTATAGGTATAGTAAGTTCAGAATTTGTGTGTAAGTATATATGTTACAGGTGATTTACCAACGTACATAACACGTTTTCAATGGGACATTGCAAAATATCCTACTAAGCAATCTTTAAGAAATATTGCTGACATAATTAGTAAGCAAGTTGGTCAAATTGATGCGGATCTCAAAACTAAGTCGACAGCTTATAATAATTTAAAAGGAAATTTACAGAGCTTAGAAAAGAAGCAAACGTAAGCTTTACTACTAATTTAGGGTTTTTGGTTTAAATTTTTATTTTAGGGGTAGTCTACTAACTCGTAATTTAGCCGATCTGGTGAAAAAAGAACATTTCATCTTGGATTCTGAATATTTAACAACGTTGCTAGTCATTGTGCCGAAGTATTCAATTAACTTTATTATTCTAAATTTCTTTTTAATTATTTATTTTTTAGACAACAATTTCACGAGTGGCAGACAATTTATGAAAAATTGACTGATATGGTTGTACCCCGATCGTCTTCATTAATTACGCAAGACCAGGAGTATGGGCTTTATACTGTGTCATTATTTAAGAAAGTAGCTGACGAATTTAAATTGCATGCTCGAGAGAAGAAGTTTATTGTACGCGATTTTACTTATAATGAAGAGGAACTTGCAGCTGGGAAAAACGAAATTACCAAATTGGTTACTGATAAAAAGAAACAATTTGTAAGTATTTAGGTTGTCATTGGTTGGTAAAGAAAACTCTGGAGTAATAGAACGAAAAAGTTATGTGTTTAATTATGTGTTGCCACTATTGGCACCACATCAATTATCTCTTGAAGTTTGTAATCTTATTTTGACGCATCGGGTATATGCAGTCTTGTGTTAAACGTATGGAACGTATTTTGGATGTAAATCACCTGAGATTGCACGAAAAATTTTTTTGTGTATGCAGAATATAAATTAGTGTAGATGCTACGCCACTGGAATTTTAATAAAGCGTTATGTGTCATATAAAAGAATATTTGAATGTTGCATAAAGATTTTCAAGTTGAAAGTATTAAATTTCATTGAAAAATAGTGTTTTGGTAACACCCCTATTGGGACGATAATGCTTGATTGTTACTGGGCTTTTGCTACTGTTTGCAAAAGAATTCGATTTAAAAATTGGTATAAACGTGTGAATTAATGCACTGATGATATGGTGATATCGTATTAAAGTCTAAGAAAAGAATATGTATTTTTGCTGGTATAAATGTAACATTGCGCAATAATAAAAATTGAATGCGTACTCAAGGGCAAATGGTGTTTGAATTTGTTAAATTATGCGAACGGAAAAAGCGCACATATGGGAAATTGTCATAAAAAGTTGAATCTAGATCTGATAATCTATGAAGGGAACTGAATGTGCATTAGGGGTTTTCCGAAGAGTTGTGAGTATGTTTGCAAAGAAATTCAAGATGGCTACGTTTTTCTCGTTTCGTTTGCCTTGGTTCCATCAGAGCCCGGCGAGGCGAGCAATGGAAGCTTTTTCGTGACAGGCTGGTGTGATTTGAACGCGAGAAATTTGATGGCGTTTGGCAAAATGGATGACCGAAGGTATTTAAGGGAGAGGTCTGCTAAGGTATACGGCAGTTGCTCGCATTAGAGGAATCGCGCGAGAAGTTTTGAAAGACCTAAAACGGTTAGTGCTGATTTTTATTTGTAAACAATTAGTGCTGCAGTACATATTAGTTGACTGCAAAAACCCATATTAGGGGTGAAGTATGTAAACATTTACAAATGAAATTATTTATTGTGAATTGAAAGGAAAATACTAGTGAGTTTTTCTTTAAAAAATTTTAAAAGTGTTGTCAAATTTAAAGTAGACAGCAAACATCGAATTAAAAGCGTTAAGTATTGAAGCGCGTGCGATCTAGCAAAGAAACCTAAAGTAACCGTTTAAGTAACAAAATAAAAGTATGTTGATTACGTTAAACAGTAGTGGGCATTATTGACGTTGATTTTAGTACGTGTGCGATTGTTAACAGTACTAAATCGATTGTATGAAGGAACATTAATGAATTTTATTATTCAAGTGGAAGTAAATATTTCCTGTGGCAAATGTTTAATTTGAAGGGCATATAGCAAATCCAACTGTCCAATTCTTGGCGTAAACCAATTCGGACATTCAGTTAGCGAAGCAGTGCGACGGACGAATTAAGTGTTTAAATGTGACCAGTGTGGATACAGAAAGGATTACTTGAAGTAGACCACCTTCAATGGACACCACTTTCTATAGGACCAAGGACTGCGGAGTTTAATTTAATTGTTTGATTGATTATTTTTAGAGATTTTATTGTTTATGTGATTAATGTCATTCAAGTATTAAGGATGATCAAACATTACCAGATTTTATATGTTTAGATTATAAGATTTAGGAATTGTGATTTAGTGCTTCTCAAAGGAATGTCTGTAATTTTCTTATTTTGAAGATTGGTAATACAGATCCGTTATTTAACTAATTTCTTTTATTATTGTGATAACATTTTATTGCGTATGTAATATTTCATAAAGGGTTACACCTTTTGAAAATAATCAATCTTTGGATATTTTGGTTTAATGATTGATCTGAAATAGTCTATTTTGAGCCAGATGGATTTCAAAATTTAATTATTTGGAATTCTTTTACACTCAATAAATACACAACACTGATAACAAGATATTTTATTAAGCAGACATTTCAGATATGAATTATTACAATTCGTTCATGTTGGTGAATGTTTAACTACAATTTTAAAGAGAATGTATTCAGGTAAAATTTGATAGGAAGTTTATGAATTATGAAAAAGCACTGATTGTTACGTTTTTCAATCTTTCAGAAACGAACTAATGTTGTGATTAAAAATTAATAGACGGACTTATTATTTTTCTAAATTGGGTAATATGTATTTATCTCAGAATTTTGATGATAGAAATATTAATCTACATGTATACGAGGGGAACTTAGAAGAAAGTGTCCAGATAACGTTTTACTACTTTAATTTTTCGAACATACAGGGTGTGATCAATAAGTTTACGACGACCTGTATCATTCAAAATTGTATTTTTAAGTGTGATTGAACTTGAGTTGTGTGGTATTTTATTGAATAAGCTACAATTCTACCTTCCACAGTCAGGTAGAATTAACTAAACACCTCGTATCTTACTATTTATTGTAGAAAAATTTAAGACTGTGGTGGCGCTTAGAGACAATTTTTCCTGAATTGAGTGTTACCTGTTGATAAATGTTTTTGATCAGCTGTTAATTAGATGCGTTTTCTTCTTAATGTTCGCTTGTCTTTGTTACGCATTATACAGAGACAGTCTTTATCATGATCTAATTCTTCTTCGGAAGTCAGTAATCTTTGTTTTATTTATTTCATAGGCTACCATCACTTAATTTTGTTTATAGAAATCGTTTCAATACCTTTGAAATTTTGAAAAAGACAATTTTTATTTGTGGCCTTTCTAAAAGGAGTCAAAAACAAAACTCGTATCACACTTCTGGAATCTACCACAATTACTAAATTTGTGCATCCTGACTGAATAGACAAATGCAACACCCAGTAAACATGTAATGTAGTTTTGTAATGATTTCCTAGTTACTAAAAAATAGTACTATGAAAAGAAACTTTTTTAAAAATCACACGTGTAGAAAGTGCATTAAAAATGAGAAAATAACTTTTTTCTTTGCAAACAAATGTGACAAAAATCCTTACGACTAAAAATAAAAGCGTGGGGCGCTCATATTATAAATAACTGACGGGAAGAAATGAATTATGATGATCGCCCCACGATTTTATTTTTAGTCGTAAAGATGTTTTATCACAGAAAAAAAATATTTTCTCCTTTTTAGTGCACTTTCTACGCGTAAATATAAGCGTGCCTTTTAAAAAAGTTTCTTTTTCATAGTATTATTTTCTACTTTTTAGTCTTGTCAAATATTTAAATCGTTTTATCAACCATGATACACCTATTATTTTTAAATCCAAGATCTCTAATTTAATTCATTTATAATTTGTTTAAAATAATTAGTTATGATTTAAAAAAAAAGTGTAAAAGAACGAAGTAATTTGTACGGTGAACAATGTCAAACTGAAGTTAATTGATGGTTAAAAAAAAAGTTGCATTGGCCACGACTCGAACCGCATAACAGGCGATCGTTTTACCATTAGATCAGAAGTGCTCTACCAGTTTGACATTGAAACTGCTGTTTAAACCATTGACAACTGAAATGTATGTTAAATATAGTTTAATTAAGCATTTTTGTGAACCGTAAATGCTAAAAGATTGTATTGTCATCGGGAATACATAATTTTGGAGAGTTTCAAGTCGATTGGACTTGAAGTGGTCGAAAAATCAATTACAAATTTTGACGCATGCAACAAACAGTGTGAGTTAAATAAAAGCGTGTAACATTGTTTATTATTGCTATTGTTTGAAACTTTGACGTTTAGTGTGACTTAAATCATGACGGAACGATTTGTATCAATTAAGTGAATTTGAAAATGGCTTCAGGAAATTGCTAATAGGATTGGTATGAATGAATGAATGAACACAGACACCAACGTCGTACAGGTACTGGTGCAGTTCCTGGAAGTAAGTGCCTATTGAAAACAAATGCTCTTAGTGACTGCTTCATCACCACTAGATCAATTGGCAACGAATGGCTGATTGTACAACAACTCGGTATGACATCAATTTACCGACTACGTCTCATCCTGTCATCCACGAGACATGAAGCAAGCCAAGACTGCAGTGGTGTCAAGAACGAGGCTATTTGGACCAGGAACAGAACCGGATTGTGTTTAGTGCCGAAGACGTGGAGAAACACGAGAACTTGAATATTGCGTGGAACGTAAGACGGTACTTACCCAAGGACTTACAGTTTAGAGTGCCATAACATATGGAAGTATATCTGGAAAGAAACATGAACGCTTAGAGTTACATTGTTACACGGCCGACCGCACCAAACGTCGGATTACGTAAACAAGCGTAAAAGTTTTAATAATTAATACCAAAATTACCAAACAATTCCCAAACAATAAGAACACGTAAAATGATGTAATTAATTTTAACATTAGCTGAATTTTGGATGAAATAATACTAACTGATACAATTTAAATTTGCTGAATGAGCTCAATTAATTCAACTAAATTCAAAATAGGAAAGAAATAATCGTTTATCCAATTTAGAAAAAGATAAATTTTCATGCAAATTAATATCTTTAATTCTAACTACTTATGTGAAATATAAGTGCTAAAACTGTATTAAAAATATTTAAATGGTTTCTAATGCAACAATCCTGTGTATATAAATTAATAGACGGCAAATGCGAAATAAGCTTTGTTTTTCTTTTCTCAAAATGTGATTATTAATCGTGGCAAATTGCTGATGCAGTGACTAGACGTCAAAACACTTTAAAATTTAATATGTGCATCAATTTTCTGTTTATTGGAAACAGATTTTAATTTATTGAATGCTTGCCTTTTAATTTCACAAACTGGTCCTAATTTCTTTTTGTAAACCAATAGAGGAAAATTAATGATATTTGATACCCAACTACGACGCCAGACCACAATTAAATTCGAATTAAAGGTCTCGCTCTCTTTTGTTTTAATCCAAAATGTGTGTCATTTTATATTATATTTTGGGCACTAACAACGTTTTTTAATTGTCCAATGAACTAACAGCTGAGGACAACTGCAGAAACTCGTAGGTCACGCGCGTTTCTTGTTAGGAATAGCTTCACGACTTGCTCTTGTTCGATAATATCTATATCATCAATCGATACCTTACCTTAGGTACCCTTCAGTTATAACAATTTCTTAACGTAATATTTTTCCAGTGTACATTACTACATACAATTGGTTTTACACAAATAAATTTCTTTGACAATGCACCTTAATATTTGTTGACTTTCTCCTTTTCTTTATTTTACAGTAACGGTCGTTTTTATTTAAAACTGTCTGACACGATATTAAAAATTTCAATGTTTTAATCAAACTGTTGAACAATTTCGTCATCAATTAAGTAATTGACCTGCACATAATTTATAGATAATAAATCCCATCATGGGCTTATGTAACTAGAAAGTTGTGACACAAAATTGTTTGATAGTTCGCGGCTTGGGATTATGTCATAAGTTTAAGGCTCACGCATGTAATCTTATCGATGTCTACCTGGTAAAAGGTCTTTTCCCTAACTCTTTACTTGTCTCTTATCACCTCGGTTTCATACCAATGACGTTTTACCTTAAATATGACCAATAACAACCTATTTTGAATATGATCAGCACAGATTATAACCGAGCTTCCATCAACAAAATACATTAATATACTCCTTGAACTTCCATATTACAAATTTTTACCTTGTACATCTTAATTTTTTTTGTGAAGCAAAGCTCCTTTCGTCTCGCTATAGTGGCTAAAACTTCTAACACTTTAACGATGATTTTCGCGATAATTTAAAACTCAATAACATCGATTCAATTTATACAAAATGCGAAAGCCGTCATTATTGTATTCAAATCACGGATCAACGACATGACGTTCTATGAAGGGCTCAGGACATGACGAAGGTTTACTCTATATGTATAATACTGAATTCCTAACTGAGGGTTAGTGTTTTTACGATTTCTAAATTTTACATGTTGGTTGACCATAATTTTTTCTATAAAATTTATTCTATTTACATGCACATAAGATTAATTTACTCATTTAACAATTTATTCTATGCTCTCATATGAATGCGTACGTTCACTACGGTTGACAGCGCTACTGTTCTCTGCCTCTATCTCCTACACAGAAGCAATTTCGGTGGCCCTCGTAATATTTTTACCTTTTCAATTATTTACATCAAAAATTAATTGTTTAAACAAGCAAATATTTTCCTTACCTGCTCAAACGTCATTACTAACGAGAATGCAATGCATTCAAATATCGGTGACCTAGCATTTGAAAGACTTCAAAACATTCTTTGTGTACAAATACTCCTTCACACGACTCAAAAGATACGTTGCACGATGTGGTACGAAATTGCGAAAAACAATCGTCATAGTCGTAAACATCTTTACGTTTCAAATGTCTTGGAATGCCGTTACAATGCCTTATATTAGGAACTAGAAAACCCTCCTTGCCAGCAAGGCTCCACACTGCTGCTGTGACTGAAAAGTTTCTCCTCGAGCTAACGTAACTGTTCTTCCATGGCCAACATGGTTACCTGATCTTTCTCCAATTACATGTGTATGAAATATGACAGACAAAAGATTGGGCCAAGTGCCAGCTCCGCCGAGGGATTTGCAATACCTTTGAAGTGAGATGTAGAATGCTTGGACCTTATATCTTGGGAAAATATCGATCATCTCATTCGTAGCATGCATCGTGGAGTAGAAAAGTACATTAACTTAAGAAGAGCTCCAACTCATTACTGAATTTGAAGGTTTCGAGTACTCCAATTGAAAAACACTGGTCGACAAATTTACTGGAACGCAAAAAAAAGAGACAATTTTCGTTTTTGTCTCTAAACATAATTTACAATTCTAACGTATATAATGTACTACATCTACCCTAAGTATTTTATCGTACAAAACAGAAAAAAAGGATATTTATGTTCTTGACAAAGAAAGGACTTGGTTATACCTTTTGTGATTTATTTTTTCAAAATTGAATGATCATTTTAATAAACGACTGGAAAGTATTGAACAGAAAATGACCAATATTTTGTTTCTTCGTCTTGCTCGTTCGATCCTGATCAAATTATTGATGAAAGCTTGTACTTTATTCTACTTTTGAAAGAGAGCATTTGTTAACTGCGGGCCAAACCGCAGTCTCAAAATAACGCCTTATTGCTGCAGTCATATGAGAGCAATCGTTATCATTTATTAAGGGGAAAGTTTTGGTCTATGTATGCCACAAAGGCTTTACGATGTCTTGCACTATGAATGGTATGAAGCTCTATGCGATCGCCTAAAGAGACGCCTGCCCAAACCATTACAGACCTTGCATTATGTGCTGTTCCAACAATATTACGCTGTACATATTTTTTGCCCTTCGATCATCGCAACGTTTCAGAAGCGGACTCTGCTTCCGTCATCAGGCTTAGTCCTGAGAAGGACTGTTTTCGCACTTGAGTCGAATTTATATGTATATATATATATATATATATATATATATATATATATATATATATATATATATATATATATTCTCAAGCATTGAGTACTCTCAGATTCGAACTTGGTACCTTTCACTTACTAGTCTGACAACTTTACCGCTGAGCCACTGAGTAATCCAATATATATTTTTTAGAACGTATATATAACTTTTTCGTGGTTGCGTAGAAGTTTATTGCGCATGTTGCGTCGCAACTTCTTGCGCAAGTATATTACGCTTAAGCTCTTCGCGCATTATTGGAATCCATATGGGTTTAATTTCCACACTAGCTTGGCTTATTGGATTTTCTGCTAGCGTGATGTATGTGGCTTCTTTGAGTTTCCGACGAGTTGTGTTCTCGTCCTTTTCTGTATGTTATCCCATTGGTTGCGGTGGTGTTCGTTCCAGACAAAACATGTGTAAAAAACGTATTTCATAAGACCTTGATGCACTCATTCTCTAAACTTTAAACTTGAATTCGGGCTTCAAGACTGGTCTTATGGAACTTGTTTTTTAATATACTATTATGTTACCATAAAATATAAAAGGGTTAATTAGCTGATTAATAATTTAATAGGTTATGGTCTGTCAGCTATTAGTGAAAATAATAAGTTTCTACCAACAATTGTATAATCATGAGTTCTCCTAATTTTGTGCCGGCGGTTCCGTCAGTATCATCACGATCAAACTGGAAATTCAGAAACTATAAAATATGAAATTCAAACTAATGACACTGAACAACAAAATGACATTCAAGAACAAGAAAATACAACAGCTGAAACGTCAGAAATGCAACCAACTTCTTCAGAAATGGTGACCAAGACACCCGCAGTTCTAAATGATTATGAGCGGTATACAGCGTATTGTTTCCCTTCTTCAACCGATGAAGACCTAAAACATTTGAATCGGAAGATTGGAACCGTCTAATATTGTCTGAATTAGAATCACACCAGAACTGAACACTGGTACTTCTGGAAAATTACCAGAGGGGGTGAAGGCTATAAAAACATGATGGGTGTTTAAAATTAAAGACGATAGCACTAAAAAGGCCAGGCTAACGGCTCCCGTTCGATTTCTTTTATCAATGACTGTTCAGCATGATTGGACTTTGAAACAAACCGATGTACCCACCGCTTTTTTAAATGGGGAGATTGACACGCAGATCTACATCAAAGAACCTAAGGGATTAAAATGTCAAAAAAAGACTAAAATTAAATAGATCGTGATACGGCTGTCCTTCCGCCCAAAATGTTGGAACAATACATTTTCTGGCGTGATGAAAAATCTTGGATTTACTCGCTCTGACTATGACTATTGTCTTTATTATAAAGATAATACATACCTAGTTTTATTGGTAGATGATAGGATCCTGGCTGAAACTAAAGAAAATGTTGATACACTATTAAACAATCTACAAATAAATTTTAAAGCTAAAAATTTGTGAGATCGTAAATCATTTTCAGGTATGGAAATTATTCATGTGAAAAATGGACAACAGTTATCTCAAAAGAAAATGATAGATTTCCTATTAAAAGAATTTGGAATGGAAGTATGCCGATCTATCTCAGCACGAATGGCAGTGAACTTTCAAGTAGATGAAAATCTTGATATCATAAGTGATGCACCATATAGAAGATTAATATGCAGCCTTTTGTACCTGTCTGTAACATCACGACCAAACATTTAATTCATGATATCATACCTATGTAGGTAGCTAGACAAGCGTTCGAGTCACACATGGAAAGCTAGTCAACGAGTGTTGGGGTACCTAAGTTGCACTAAAGGTCTGGGACTTCCCATCACTACAGGTTCCACCGGTGTAGTTGGTATGAGTGATGCAGACTGGGCAGCTGACCAAAACGACTTCAGAAGAAGCGTGAGCGGGTTTGTGTGCTTTCACGCTGGAAATCCAATTGTGTGGCACTCTAAGAAGCAGAGGTGTGTCTCCCAACCTACAATGGAAGGTGAATACATTGCATTCAGGTTTACTGTGCAAGAACTTATGAATCTGCGTGGTGTATAAAAGAACCAGATAAAAAAAGAATTTATTAAATATCTCTTTCAACAGTGTAATAAAAATCGAATATGTTAGTTCAAAAGATAATATTGCAGATCTGTTTGCGAAGGCCCTAGGAGCCGAATAATTTGAAAAATTTAGAAACACGCCGCTTGCGTTAGAAAATGAATAGTTTTTTTTTTTGTTTTTTACAGTTTTATATTTTTTTAATTTTGTTTAATGATTCAATTTTAAAGCGCCTTGGTGTTTTGGCAGTTTATTTTAAGTTTTTTTTTTGTACTGATTTAAAATTATTGTGACAGGAAAACTTGGAGGTAGTTATTCAACTCTGCGTAATTATTTATTATTATTAAAATATTTGTATAATTATACAGTAATCTGTTTGAAATCTTGATGTCAGCATTGTAACCAATGTAATAATTGATAATAATGTAAAGCCATCTCGTTGAGAGGGGGTTAGAGAAATTTTATTTTGTAGTTGGTATAATTATGTGTTAATTATATTAGTTTGTTGTTATGTTGACAGTTCAGTTTTATGTAAATAAATAATAGGTAAAGAAAGGGTGTGCTTCTTTTAATTTTATGTATCATAAAATATAAAAGGGCTTAATTACCTGATTAATAATTTAATAAGTATTTTAAGTATTCTCAGTGTGAACATTAAAAACTCTCACCTATTTTATTCTATTGTTGCTGTAATAATAATGTTACTTTACATAAAAATTCACACGAGCTCATTAATTTAGCTGCGTACACTTGCACACAAAGGATATATATTTGTTATATTTTGAAATTAACGTAAAGTTAAGCATGATAGATTTTTGAAAATTAATAATCGCTTATAGAGCGTATTTATTAATCAAGCTTAAAGCTTTTCGGAATTTTAGACTATTTCCCGCTATATTTAAGCAGGTATCGCCAGGTGGACGTTTATTTCCCGATTATGACGTTTTCGTAGAACGAGTCCCCTAGTAAGTGTGTTTATTAAGTAAGAACCGCGGCAAACACAGTCTGCACTAGAATGAACAATATTTGCTACGCAAAGCGCCTGCGCGAAAAATCTCCGCGTTTGTATTTAAATTCCACTTTTAAACTTTCTGTTGGTTAATGAAACATGCTCACAGCTGTCTTATATTTTATAAACTGTGTGTATCAGGGCATTAATTTCGTTATTAACGACAATAAAAGAGTAATATTAATTTTATTAAAGTACTTTCGTATTTTATTATTTAGGTCATTTAATTATAATAGACAATTTATTTTTGGGGTAACTTGTGTAGAATTCGCCAACGTCAGTTCTTAAATGTTTTTGTAAGTTATTTATTCTATTTTACAATTATCTTGTTTGTAAGCACTCCTTATTTGTGTATTAAGGGCATAACTGGGAGATTATGGCACGAGAGAATGTTTGAAGCTTAAATTTCCGAGAGCCATAATCGATTGTTATGCCCAGGGTACATACAACGTTTTATTCTATTTTAGTTTCTAAAAATTTCAAACAAAATATTTATTATTTCCGGCAAGTTTGTTCTGTGGGTAGTTGGCTATATTGATGTTGGAATTCTGTGTATTCTTAATTTCCATACATAGTAATGTATAGTTTTCATTAACGTTTTAGTGCAATCGTTGCTTAATCATTAATCTGTGCCATAAAGGCCAATTTATACCTGCATTTGCATGCTTATGAACAAGATTATAGTTCTAAAATAGAATGAATGAACTTTTTGAATTCATCAGTAATTACAAATTAACAAGATAATGGCCAGTATAAGATATGTAATTACTTATTACTGAACATCTGTAATAGTGGACTTTGTAATTACACATTTACTCACAGATAACCTTTCATCACAATGTGTTTTTAAACTGATTCTTGAATTATTTTTGTGAACATTTATAATAACAAACATTGCAAGTACAGGGTTTCTCCCAGATTAAGTTCCAAATAGTGTACTAAATTAATTTCTATATCACATGTCATCATAAATAAATGATTGTTAATGTGTCTTGTTCTTATCTTTTATTTTCTACATCTCTACTGATACACATATTGTTAATTTAAAATAGAAACAATACATTTATGCAAAAACACAGCCAAATGATTGTCTAATTTTCATGAGAAACCAGATAGGATAACTTACGTTGTGTGAAAGAGTTGTATGTTTTGCTGTTCTAGGCGAGGATACATTAAAGGTAAGACATATATATATATATATATATATATATATATATATATATATATATATATATATATATATATATATATATATATATATATATATATATATATATATATATATATATAAACAAATGCAATGTAGTTCTGCTATCTTTATTGCGGATGAGGAAAAGAACTATCAAACAGAAACCTTTCCACTTACTACAACAAGAATAACAACATAAGTATAATATAAGTATTAGTAGTAAATAAGGAACAGTACTTCTTTATATTCTATTGCTTATTAAAAGATCAAAATTGCTCCCTACTCTAACCTTAATAAATAAATGTGAATATCCATCTTAAAATATGCTACATTATAGGTACCTATGTAATGTTAAAATAAAATGAATCATGAGACCTCTCTACATTAAATAACAGGATTGTGATGTAATATTATCTTTCAAATCATTGACATTGATTACCTATTACTTAGAGTAAACATGCTTACCATGGTATTGTAATACAATTTAAATGTAAATTTCAATGTTTATTTACTTCAATTTATAAAACAACATTCAGTCTTCAAATCAGTTAAGGGTATAGTAAACCAATTTACGCAAACTGTTGTTGATAAGATGACGCCACTCGTTAAAATTTTTGTTACTTTGAGTTTTAAGCAACTTATTTAACACAATAAAAATATGCCTGAATTTGGAGGGCGGACGTTTGACAATGATAATTCTCTTTACAAATATGTAAATCTTTGTGAAACAGTACAAGTAAGGAGTTTGGCGGAAAGGATAATTCGATTTGGGAAAGTACTTGAAATTATATATTATAAAGAAGTGATAACTTTTGAAATATGTATTATTTGTCAACAAAGACTAACAATAACAATAGTAAATTTTACACTTTATTGATAACGAAAGGTTACTGTCATTCAAGTAATTTAGAATTAGTAAAACCTAGATACAAGTAAATAAATTGAAACTTTATATAATTTAAAATTGTGTTATGATCTTATTACATTACATTTGGTTCTCTTGCTCTAATCCCTCTAGGTATTCTCGGGTCAGCCAGTTCAGGCAACGCACAGTTTTGATAAAAATTAATTAATTTTGATAACATTACATTATAAAAACTGATATCTCTATGTATTTCTAAAATTACCATGTGTATGTCTGTATACAGTATCTGTTGAATAAAATAATATTTTCTAGATTATGTAAAATAAAAATAAAATAAGAACAATTGAATTATGTAACATTATTGTCAGTCAATGAAGTAAAAAATTTAGTAAAAAGTGTGTGTGTGACAAGAAGTTTAAATTGTCTTTAATTCAGTTAATAACGTTTAACAAATCAGTAAATTTAACAATAACCATCAGGTTATGGGCCCAGGATACGTAGCCCAGTGCTCTAAAAAGTAAAAAACTAAAAAGTACGTAAAATAGACTGATTGACATTGGCAGTGTAAAATTTAAAATGGCAACTGAAGAAATTGTGCATATTGAAAAATTGATAAATGAAGAATCATATCAAACATGGAAATTTCAAATAACGGTAGTGTTAAAAGCAAGTGATTTATATGATATCGTTACTGGAACAACAATTAACATTGATAGAAGTAATGAAGAACAAAAAATCAGCATGGAAACGGAAAGATGCAAGGGCGCAAAATTAATAGTTATGTCTGTGGAGAAAAAATTGCTACTACATATAATCAACTGTGACACAACATGTGAAATGTTTAACAAGCTAAAAGAAATATTCGGGAAAATACTCAGATCAGATATGTACTTCATTACAGCAGTTCTACAATTTTATTTTCGAAAAGAACAGCAATATGGCAGTACATATAAGTAAAATGGAAGGTATCATGCATAAATTAAAAATGTTGAAACAAAATATTGATGAGAACATGATAATAAGTAAAATTTTGTCGACTCTACCAGAACAATATAGCTTTTTTACTACTGCTTGGGAATCAACACCACTAGAAGAAAGAACCCTGACGATATTAACATCAAGACTATTAGCAGAAGAACAGAGAAGAAATAGTAAGGAAAGCGAGTATCGCGTAGCATTCAGAAGCAGCAAAAAGTGTGTTATAATTGTAAAAATAAAAATCACACAACCAGAAACTGCAATAATGACAGGGAGCTGTTCAAAATGTTTCAAATGTGGTGACGCTGGACATTTTGCAAGACATTGTACATGTGAAGCACCCACAACATTAAGAGAAAACGTAAAATCAAACATAAAACCATGTGGATCTTGCAAGAAGACAAATCATAAGGAAGAAGACTGTTTCTTCAGAAAAAGACAGCAAAAGACGCAAAATAGAAATAAGATTGCATTTTACATGAACACAAATAGTAGTGAAAATATAGACGACAGATTCATTGTGGATTCTGGATGCACAGCACACATGACGAATTTAAAACAGTTCTATAAAACCATGATAGAAAGTAAAACAAAAATACAAGTAGCAAAGAAGAATCAAACGATGGTATCAAAGAAAAAGGGGACTATTGAAGGAACTGAATGCATTCTAAATAATGTTTTATACATACCAGAGTTGAATAAAAATTTACTATCAGTTAATTCAATTACAGAAAATGATGGTAACGTAATTTTCACTAAAAACAAAGTAATAATTGAAAAAAACAACCAAGTGCTAGAAGGGAAGAAAGAAAATGGATTATACTTAGTAAAACTAAATAAAGAAAAGAAGAAATAAAAGAAGAAACAATGAAAAAGTGGAAATTTGGCACAGAAAACTAGGACACCTAGGAAATAAAAACATGCAAAATTGATTGATATGTCTACTGGAATTGAAATTGATAAAATAGATTGTGAAAATTTACAAGGATGTGAAGTATGCATACAAGCGAAGCAAACTCGATTACCATTCAACACAGTAAGAAAAAAGGTAACAAGGATGCTGGAAATAATACATACTGATATATGTGGTCCGATAGATCCTATTACATGGGATGGAAAGAAGTATTTTTTGACAATTTTGGATGATTATTCACACTACTGCCAAGTGTACTTATTAAAAATTAAAGATGAAGCAAAAGAATATTTAAAGGAGTTCATTAGAGAGGTGGAAAGAAGTAAAACTACGAAAGTATCAAAAATTAGATGTGACAACGGCGGAGAATATTCAAATACAGAATTTAGACAATGCTGTAAGAAAGAAGGAATTATATTAGATTTCAGAATACCGTATTCACCGCAACTGAATGGTAAAGCTGAGATATTGAATAGAACATTACTTGACAAAGCCAGAGCAATGATTTTCGACGCTAAATTAGACAAGAAACTTTGGGGAGAAGCGGTATACGTTGCTGCATATCTTACAAACAGAAGTTCCACAGATTTTTTAAATGTTACGCCTATGGAAAATGGAATGAGAAGAAACCAAATTTAACAAATTTACAAATATTTGGATGTTATGCATATACAAACGTTAGGGCATTTAAAGAAGCTTGACACAAGAAGCAAGAAGTATCAGTTTGTAGGCTAGGCTTTAAATGGCTATTGTCTATGGGATAAACCAGATATTGTTGTTTACAGAATATTCAAGGAAAATGAAAAGGAAAAAGTGAATAGTAAAATACAAATATTTAACGAAGATAGTACAGAAGAAGAAGAAATTCTGGAAGATGAAATATTGAATGAAACAGTTTCTACATTAGAAGAAGGAAAAATCAAGGAAAAATGAAAATGAACCAGTAAGAAGATGAAAATCAAGCAGAAAATGGAAATGAACCAGTAAAAAAGAAACAAGAAGTGGAAGAAAAATAATTTTGCCAAGAAAATTCGAAGACTATGAAATAGAAAATGAAGAATATGCAATGTTAAGCTACGATGAAGCGATAAATGGATGCAAAAAGGAAAATTGGAAAAGAGCAATAAAATCAGAAAAGAATCACTAGAAGAAAATAAGACATGGAAGTTAGTTAACAGAAATAAAGCAGGACACAATATACTTACCAGTAAATGGGTTTTCACATTAAAGACAACGGAATTTACAAGGCGAGACTTGTGGTAGTGATTTCAACAGAAATATGGGTGGATTACAATGACACATTTAGCCCAGTAATAAACATGAGTTCATTAAGAATACTTTTGCAATGGCAATCAAAGATAATTACAAAATGGTGAAATTTGATATAAAACAGTGTTTCTTTATGGAAATCTTCAAGAAAGATTTTATGGAAATACCAAATGGATACAAACCAGAACAATATAAAATATGTCAACTAAAAAAACATTGTATGGACTAAAGCAAGCCGCGTTGAAATGGCACGAAAAATTTACAGAAACTTTAGAAAATTGCGAAATGCACTCATTAAAAAGTGAAAGATGTTTATTCAAAAATGAAGATAGGACAATGATTTTAGCAACACATGTAGATGATGGATTTTTAATAAGCAAGGATAATAAAAAAACTGAACAATTACTAGAAAACTAGAAGAAGAATATGAATTTAAAGTAATAGAAGATCCTACTACATTTCTAGGAATAGAAATAAAAAGAAGTGAAGACATGATAATATTGAAGCAAGAAAAATATACAGAAACCGAGTTGAAGAAATTTGAGATGGATAAAGCAAAACCAACAAGTACACCAATGATTTATAATTCGAGAATCGAAGAAAAACTAGAAAAACTCAAAGTACGTCCTATCGACAAGCAATTGGAACATTGTTATATCTGACAAATAAAACTAGACCCGATTTATCATTTGTGGTAAATTTTTGCAGCAGAAATGTGGAAAATCCTAATCAAGACACCGTGAATGTTAAAAGAATTTTATGTTATTTAATTGGTAAAAGTGATGGAATTTCTTTTAAAAGTGGAAGTGTTTTGAATAGTGAAAAATTAATTGTGTATAGTGATTCTGACTTCTCGGTGATATAACAACACGTAAAAGTACAAGTGGTTATGTTATATTCTACTGTGGTGGACCAATATACTGGGGATCTCGAAAACAGCCAATTGTATCATTATCAACTACAGAAGCAGAGTTTATAGCAGCAGCTGATTGTGTTAAAGAAGTGTTATATTTAAAGACTGTTATCGATGAACTAACTGGTGAGGCATTAAAATAGATTTAAACGTGGATAATCAGAGTTCAATCAAATTGATTAAAAACGCTCAATTCAATAAGAGAAGTAAACATATAGATTAATGAGAAAGTACCAGAAGGAAAATAAACTTAAAATCTTGTGAAACTGAAAAACAAATTGCGGACATTCTAACAAAACCATTAAACAATGTGAAGTTTAATTATATAAAAAGTAAACTAATGTATAACATGTAAAAATTTTTTTTTTAAATGTAATACATAATCTAGAAATTAGAAGAAGGCGTTGAATAAAATCATATTTTTTAGATTATGTAAAATATAAAATAAAACAAGAACAATTGAATGATGTAATAAAATTGTCATTGAATTAAAAAATATAGTAAAAAGTGTGTGTGTGTGTGTGTGTGTGTGTGTGTACAAGAAGTTTAAATTGTCTTTAATTCAATTAATAACGTTTAACAAATCAGTAAATTTAAAATAACCATCAGTATCAATTCACAAGAATTCATTTCAAGTATATTTAATTGACCTTGTATTTGATATAGATACTTGTGATTTTTTTTAAAGTTATCTTATCACCTTCAAATAATAAAGCATTTTTTTTTAGAAACTAATGTTATGTGTTCAGTCCTTATAGAATATAAACACTTCACTTCAATGAGTTTTGAATCAACTTTTTCATCGGAAGATGCTGCTAAGAATGGATGCGTTTTTGAGATATAAATACTACATTTTTCAAAGTTTGATACTTCTTGATAGCAATATCTTCCATCCCTCTTCCGTATATTATTGTTTTACTGTAAAGATTTCAACAAGTTGCGACATAGTGTTTTTGTTCTTCGAATACAAACATGAAAATTAGACGCCATTATTCTCTGCAGTCGTATTTGACGCCATAGCATACCCTGTGACTGTTCCACTGTTTTTAAGTATATATTCTCCCTGTCGTTAGCTTCTTCCTTGAGGGTATTTAAGATTAATTCAATTTTTGAAGTTAATTTTTCTGCACTAATATCAGCAGTAGCTGCGTTTATTCCGTAATCATTTGCAATAAATATAATAAATATATAAATAAATGTCTCTACAGTTTGAATGATTTCCAAAAACGTGCTGAGGAATATTCAAAATGTCATATTGTGTAACGTAGCCGTTTCTTTATTATTTGAGATAGCACACCGCAGTGACAGACAGACGTAAATTATTTTGTAATATTCTTCGCCCTTAAATGTCCAAGCTACTGTTTTTTGATAATTTATTCAAGTTTGATGTAAAAGCTCGTGTAACATAATTTGCGCATTCCTGCTTGTGAATAAATTTTCCATAACTCACATTCTGAATAAGATGGGCATATACGCTGGAATCTCAATATCCAACAAAATATTTATATCGTAAACCATACATTTTTTCAGATTCTGCAAACCCTTGAACAATAATTTGTTGTTCCAGTTCCATACTACTTGATGGTCCATTGTAGTTTTTAGAACAAACATGTGGTTTTGGATGTTCCCGCTTCTCGGCAAAGCAACAAGACAAACAAAATTTATTTTTAACTCTGAGGTATAAAAGTCGTGTAGTTTTCTGTACTATTATGCATGCAACACCGGAATTTGATTTATAACTATTACCGTAGGATCGCTTAGCCCAGCCTCCATCTACAATAACAGTAATAAAAGGAAATCCTTGTTCGATATTTCCGGCTTCCAGTGCATAAGCTTTCTCAGCTTCAGCTGATTGTTTTATCTCCTGACTAAGGGCATTTTCCCAAGTGAGCCCAATTGTTTTTTCATTTTTCATTCCAAGTATGTTCAAAATTAATAAGAATTCCGAACGTTTAGAGTAACCATTTCCCACAGTAATGTGTCTCATACGAATTGTGTATTTATTTCGTTGTTTGTCTTTTGAGTGTCTACCTTAAAGGTTTTATAACACCCTGTACACCATATTGTAAAAGTTGAGAATAACCCAGTTTTTTGTTCTCCCAATATAATTAATCAACCTTTGCAATTATCTGATAATGAATGTTGTTGAAGTTTCATGATTTCATTAAAAACATATGCAAAATCTACTGTTTCGGAAGACTGAAATAATGAAAATAAATTAATGACTTGTTAAATAGACTCGTTTTCAGGAAAGAAGACAGTTTCATCATCAATTTATGTAATAAGTAACGACAACTGTGAACATTTATCACTTGGTTAAATTTGAAATAGATAAAGACGGAGAAATATCTGATTGTCTATACTTAGTGATTAAATAATGACGCAACTATCATCTATCCTAAATACGGGAGTATAATACATTTTTGTATGTACTGGGTGTCCCAAAACTTTGGCCTTGGAGCAAACTGACAAATATCGGCGACAAAGTAAATCTGAAAATTGCATAACAAAGTTTTGAGATGTCTTAAGATCCACATGTTCCAGAAAAGCAACTCCACCGATTAAATAAAATCAGTTGGTAAGTTTCATAGTCGGCCTGTTTTACATGTATATGGCCTGTTTATTAAATCGTAATAACGTTAATAAAATACCTAACTTAACTACAACAATAAGAAAACACAATCTGATTTGTTGAATGCGAGAGCTCTTTTCTTGAATGCAATTCAAAGTACAAAATTTATCCTTTTTATTTATTTGTCTTCTGGGAGACCCTGTATATAGATATAGAAATTGTCCGCTGTAAGGATGAGAAGTATGGGAATCTCGAAAACGGTAAAAGATAGGAGGGTTGCTCAAATTTGAAAAATGTTACCACTATTCGCTTTCCGAAAATAACGCAGGTTTTTCCTAATATAGTTCATTTGAAATTAAATGTGTAATTACCCTATTGCAGTATTCAACATGAGCGTCCTTGGGCACATAACTTTCATTTTTTCAATTACTTTCTTTAAATTTTCACGATTTTTTATTTAGCCGCTTTATTGTTTTTAATTTTACGCTTGTAACGCCCCATGATTTACTTTGTATTGAAATAATTCACTAATAATTTACTAACCTTACAACTCAAAACTACCCTTTAAAAATCAGATACACTAACAAATATAATTATTATTATGATAATAAATTTTAATGACATATTTACTTTTGAACTTATTCGTTCATAATAAAACTTATAATAATTTAAACAAATATAAATTTATTACGAAATAACACTACAATGATCAAATAATTAAATCTAAGAAACATACATTTTACACAATTGCAGTGGGAAACATTTACCTGATTATCTAATCCTTTACACCATTGTTTACGATTATGCACTTAAGACATTATTATTGTTGCTATGGAATCTTGAAGTAAAACAAATGTAGTGTGTTGCCTATTCGAAAATAAAATGAAGAACAAATTTGACAACTTTTGGCACATTTTGATTGAACTAAAACAATGTTACACGTCCAAACCGCACTAGGCGTCGTGCAGGCTTACTAATGTAAGCGGGTTGCCAAGCCAGCTAACAGGGAGATGGGCGTGGTCGAAATAATAAGTAAAATGAATGATTAATAAGCTCAAACACCTTACACTTATACTCAAATAGCTCAATTCGGGAAAATATGTCTCTAGGCGCCACCACAATCGAAACTTTGTTAATATAATTGTCTTAAGCTGGATGTTAATTAACCCTACTTGATTGTGGAAAGTAGGATTGTGCTTACTCGGTAAACTCATATACGAAGGTTCTAACACCAACACTCGTCCCAAACAATTCAACTCAAACTCAAATAAATTTAGTACTACCCAGGTTATTAAACTTTTTGAATACACCTCGTAAACTAAAACTTCCAAAATAAAATTTATCACTCAAATTCATTCAATGAACGGTAATCAATTTTTAAAATTCTTAACATGAACGATATCTTTTAAATTTACTTTACTTTTGAATCGTATTGACATTCGTAAACATTTAAGGTTTCAAAACTCAAACTTTTGTTATACTTAATGAAATTTTAAGACAACAGCTGATCCGTTAATAGTGCATTGCTCTAATGAAACTGACATAAAAATTTTGTAATCAACCTGGCTAATATAAACTTTCAGGTTGTTCCTTAATCTGAAAAATTAAAATATGCAAAGCTTACTTTTAAAATCGTCAAAACAAGATCACCAATTAAGTAAATGTTACAACTGTGTTTCATACCTGATTAAATAAACAACAAAATAAAAATTTAACGATAAATATATATTGTCCTGCATAAAATAATAAAAACAAATGTTTACATACACAATATTTACATATACCTCAACAACGTGGTTGAAAATCAAAACCACACGTCACTACCAATTTCTGCAAAATTCTTAATACTATACAACCCAACACAACATAATTCGAGAACGATTATCTTTTCGTTTCCACGCTAATTAATATTTGATCACATTACACAAATGAACTAAACCAAAGAGATAATCGTGCTTTACTAAATTTTAAAATACTTAAATATAAACCTTACTTAAAATTCGTCCATTAATCCTTGGATTTTCTTTCTTCTTTCTTCCGTAAACCAATTATATGTAGTCCATTGGTAATCCTTAAATTGCATGAAGCACATTACAAATGCTCAACAAAACTTATTCCTCTGTGCACTCGCGAATAGTCTAATAACACGTAATAACTGTATACGTTTGGTTGCCTCTTAAAATTTCTAGCAACCTTTACACCAAATTAGTCCCTTATACAAATAAAACTTTCAATGTCATATAACGTTACTTAAACATTGGCTTAATATACAACGAACGCTTCGTTTACTTAACAGGTGGTCTCATAAATACTTTTAGCTGAATCTCGTTACAAAACACGCGCTGCCCTTAACACTTTAACATAACAACTGTTATCTTTATTCAAATCTGCTTACGCACTATTATTTTCTTGAAAATAAACAAACTAATTTTATCTTCAACTCAATTTATTATTGTTTTGTTTATGAATGGCTTTTACGATTCATCCCCGGTTCGGGTTACGCAGTTGTTTAAACAATTACTGCCTCATTAAAATTCACAAACATACTCCAACATCATCACATTCTATCCCACACTACCTCCGCACGCGCGTTTCTCACCAACAGCCAAAACGAAAAGCAACTCCAACTCCCTTACTTCAACTAACTCGTCAATCTCTGACTTCCCTATTTATAACTTCAGTCATCCATCTTTAAACATGTCTTCCTTCCGCGTTATATTCTCCAATAATATTCACTCAAAATGTCATAGTTCTGATAGCTGCTTCCCTCTATACAAGCACGCGTGTAATTACAATACATCGCCATATTTGTTCTTACTTACAAATTTTACAATTACTTCATGAAGAAACCATTTTCGTCATTACATTCATTCAGTAGCCACTCTAGTCCATTACACAACTTTTAACAGTTATCTCCAACATGCGCTCGATCTCGTTCCGCAACATTTGCAAAAATAAGTACAGTCTAATGTCTCAAATTCCATATACATACATTTATTCTCAAAACAATTGCACAACATTACAAAACTTTCTGAAATTAATACTTAAACATACCCAATCTTTCTCTACATATTTCCTAAAACATTCTACACTTATTCTTCACATTTTCTGACCAAAATAACTCATTTTATCTTCAAACATTCCTTTCTTTATCAGCAGCAAAACAGAAGCGATACAGTGGAAAGCATTATCGTCCCATCAACAAATTTCTCTTCACATTTACATTCATCAGAATCTAATTATTCCCACACTAAAGTCTCTATAACATTCAAATACACGTATCTACATACAGAATTATATTTCTCCTACATTTCCAGTGGCGTATCATATACCCACATATATTATGCACACAAAAAAAATTTTTTTTCGTTCAAACTCAATACACTCGCGCTTAAAACACGTCATACACGTCATTATAACATCCTATATACAGGGTGCGTCAACGCAACCTGACAACAACTTCAAATTTTTTACTGGAAAAGATGCGTTTCTTCAGTAAGAAGGTCATGCAAAGTTTTCTTTAAATTTCAATCTATGTTCTCCAAGAAATCATAGAAAAACTATCATTTTTATCCCTAAAGTGCAATTAAAATATCGGTATTTTTTAAACAATTTGCATCAAACGTAACCAAATTACCGTATAAGCTGCATGTCTTGACTAGATTTATTATAGTGAAAAGTTATATTTAATGGTTTTTTCGAAAATGTGTTTAAACCTGTTTTTGTTATTTGTAAATGTCATTAATTTTTTTAAAATATTACAAAAACAAACATTTATAACCTAGTAACATTCAAAAAATAACTTTGATTATCTTTCCTTAAACGCAATTTGACTTTTAAAACATTTCTAAATTTTTGCTTACTATACCCTTAATAATAATCATACCATTACGTTACCTTTTCATTTAGATCATAATATAAACATTTTCTGAAAGAAAATACAATTACTAATTACATAACATTCCCCATCTATTTTATTATATCTTAAATCCAAAACATTCTTAATTCTATAACATAAAAATCAACAACCCCATGAATTATTTCTTAAAACCTATCTCAAACACACCCTATTTCTACTGTCAAATATAGAACAGTCGCCCATATTTACTAAAATCTGTTTACTCAACAGAAATACTTAAGCTCCTCCCACTGAATTTTGGCCAATGTAAGCAGCGACCAGTTTTACACCAATAAAATTATAAAAACCGGGAAATTTAAAAACCATAAAGTGGAATGACTAAATTGCAAAGCGTCATGTTTTAAATTACAAAGCGTCATGTTTTTAGTATTGCCGCTTTAACACGCAGCAGAAGTTTCAAATTATTTATTACTTGTAAAAATACGACGTAAGAAAATATTAAAGAAGGTACTAGAGACTGCATGCAATTCATTAAAGTAAAGCAAGGTTTGGAAAGAGGAGCTCCTCTATTAGATTCTTTCTAAGTGCGTTTATGTGGAAAATATGTTTGGTTTTCCATTTTTATTTTTCCATTTCTTTGTTCTAAACCATAACTTTTTTTGAACAAATTATACATTTTTACAAAAGCAGAAAGTGATTCATTATTAAACTGTGAACCATCACCCATTTCTTCTTTTATAATTTGGAAGTCCAATAAATTTGGAACCCTCTCATCCATTGGCTCTTGTGTATTTACAGTAGATTACTGTATTTTTTTTTGTTTTAGTAAAAAAGTAGTTTATTCAGCTCTTAAGCCGGCTCCTCAATAATTAAATTTCCACATTCTTCACCTAAAACAGATTGCACGAGCACACTCCTTTCATACATTAGGACCATGCACACACACATTACTTTTAACAGCATACTCTAAGCATTCGCGTTGGTATTTGTGTCTAAAAACACCACACGTACAACTCACCACACCTTCAAAATCATATTTATCTACACATTCTGAGTTATTAGAGACAGTATAAGGTTTCAAACCTGATTTAGAATCCACATGAAAAGTTCCATCTCCTATCGATTTAACATCTCCCAATTTTCTTTCTTCTGCATGGTTATGACTTTTGTGGTGTTTTGATCTTGGTAACTTCTTGAATTTGGTCTTTCCATATCTATAATTTTCTTCCACATTTTGTCGTCCATATACATAATTCACACCTATACTTCAATATTACCTTCATAACAAGTGGTGACAATGTTTATTAACCTAAATTTGCTGAAGTAAGAATAAATATTGTATTAATAAAATTATATACTATTGTACACAATATGTATATAAGCAATGTTAACCTAGAAAATAAATGTTATATTATAAACTAAAAGACCTGAATAAACGTGATAATAAGAATATATAATAGTATTTTGTAGACAGCTGTAAGCCAACAGAAACAGAAAGTTTAAAAGTGGAATAGTTCAAACGAACGAGAGGAGTTTTTCGCGCAGGACCTTTCCTTTGCAAATATTATTCATTTCAGTGTAGACTGGCCAACACACTGAGCTAGTTGGAAACATGCACCTTGTCTTTGTATGGGCTACCGTATGTTTGGTATTGTCACAATTCGAAACATCTTATAATTAACCAATATTAATAAATAATAAACAATAAACTTTAAGCCTTCCTCTAATAATTTAATTGTAAATTGCTACATATGTTTTGGTCTACAAGATTAATTATTAATTAATAATCATCGACCATGTTCAGGCTATCTAACACAAAAACCAAGAAAACTGTATCAAAATCTGAATTTTAAAAAACGTCTCAACATGTACTCCCAAATTGCAACACTATTACATAAAAAATTAAATAACCGCTAACTATACAAATAATTTTAAACATCTAGCAACCATAATATGAAACTATTAACTTGGTTTAAAATTATATATATATATATATATATATATATATATATATATATATATATATATATATATATATATATATATATATATATATATATATATATATATATATATATATATATATATATATATTAAAATAAAACAAATTGTAAACTAATATGATTCTGTCTTAGTTCAGACAAACAGCAAGTACATTTTATTGCTCTTTGGTTCAGATATACAAAAAAGTATAAAATGATAGTTTTCACTTCATATTAATAATTACTAATTTCAATACTTGAAAACTAGCAGTAATATTTCCTTTTATTTACTTGCCGATAATGTGACTATTTGATGTTAACTCGCTTGATCCAGGTGTGCGTGCAGCTTCAAACGTCAGTGTGCAAAACCCATTTTGTTATAATATATATCGCGCTTCCATGCTTTTAATTAGCACCCGGAGATATTTTACATTATATTTTGCTCGCCGAAGAAATCCCAATAAGAATTCCCACCGTTAGCACCTGCAACTAATTTGCGATCACTTAGAGTTTTTTAAATTTTACCTACAAGTACTGTTTTTTGTAAACTGTGAAGTAAATCCTCAAATTGTGTACATCTGATTCCAATGATTCTTCTTCTTCTTCCTTCGACTGGTCCTGTTTGTCCTACGCCTCTTCCACTGATGATGAACACCGCCGCATGATTCACGTATTTCGGCACTTGTATGTTTGCCTCGCCAAATACAAAATGCATATCAGTTAATACTGAATACGTGTAACGTTCCATCATAAATAACAATAAAATAATAAACAGGAACACGTTTTACTTAAGCAGGTAACAACTTTTGACAATTAACTAATTTTGTTTTGTCTTGAAGACGCAGCCTACTACTAAATGAATTATCAAATAAGCACGAATTAAAGACAAAATTCATTTATTTTAAAATGTATTGCTAAAATAGAGCAGAAAAATTTTAATTTATTTTTCAAAAATAATTTTTTTAAGGGTTGAAGTTTTAGTGATACGATTTTTTTTTATTTTCTATAAAATTTTGACTTGTGTAGGATAAGTCAACTGTATAAAATTTTCATAATTTACGAAGATAAAGTCATTTTGTACTTTGATAGCGTATACACAAGCTAACATTAGAATCTGTTCAAAGAAAATTCTGTAAGTACATCCATTTCAAATTATATGGTGTGTATCCTATAAGGAATTGTGATCATACTGAACTTTTATTAGCGACTAACAATGTTGTCTTTAAATGATCGTCAAAGAAGAAAGGGGATGTCATTTCTTCAAAAGTTGGTACATTATATTACAATATTTAAACTTTTATGTTCCTCAAACGGCAATCATGGTATCAATGTTGCAGCTTATTTAATTAGGATATAATTATGAAACCCACGTTATGTAATATTTATTTATATAGTAGGTAATCTAAAAAAATTAATTGTTAATTGCAAATAATTTTATAATTTATTTTTATAAAAGAATTAAAGTACGCACTCTGCAACAGGTTATGGGCTTGCAATATAAATTGCTACGTAAAATTGATAACGTGAAGATTGTTAGCATAAAGTGGAATCTTATTTTCAAACTTTTGGGCTAATATGTCAGCACACGGAAATAGTAGCAGTTTACCATTCATAGAGAAGTCAGCTGGAGCTGATAACTACAAAAATTGGAAATTTGTTATACAAATGTTTTCAATACATGAAGGTCTATGGGAATGTGTAATTGGTTCTTTAAGTGATAATAATTATAACAAAAAAAAGATGAAAAGACTATGGCTAAAATTTGCTTATTGATTTGTCCAAATTTGTATGTTCATGTTTCGGAATCAAAAACGGGAAAAGAAGCATGGGACAATCTCTCCAAGTATGAACAAAAGGGTTTAATGGGTCGTTTACGTCTAAGACAAAATCTCATAAAGTGTTCACTGATATGTCTTCTTATATCGCAGATGTTATGACAGAAGTTAGACGATATTGATGCACCAGTAGTTGATGAAGATTTAGCTGCTATTCTCCTTAATGGTATACTAGAATCTTGTGAAACTATGATTATGGCTCTAGATAGTAGTGGAATTACAATTTCTAGTGAAATGATTAAAAGTAGGTAAGCTTTTGGCAGAAGGATCCAGGAGAGGAGATAATAGTCGATCTGAAAAAGTATTCTCATCAGTAAATCAGTCCTCATCTGGTACTAAAACAAGCAAATGTAAATATAAATGTGTAAAATGTCACAAATTTGGTCATAAAAAAGGAGTGAGTTTCCTTCTGAAAAATAATAAAGACAAAAATATTGAGCCCAAGTTCAAAAAACCTGACGTCTTCTTTGTGTGTGATGCTGCAGCTGTAAACCCGGAAGATGCTGAAAGCTGGTTTATAGACTCTGGTGCGATATGCCATATGACAAATAGACGAGAATTTTTCTCAACTTTTGAGGACCGATTGTCTGAAATTAGTACGGCTGATAATAAAAAAATTGAAGCAATTGGCTTTGGACATGTAACCATCCATGTTAAAAATCAACCCAAAACAATTAAAGATTTATGCCTAATTTAGCAACAAACTTATTATCTATTTCAAAAATGGTAAAAAAGACCTGTTTGTAACCTTTACAGAAAATGATTGTAAAATATATCACAAAGATAATTGTAATGTCAAGGGAGATGTTCTGTTTTCTGGTACAACAACGAATGGTATGTTTCGACTAGATACAACTACCAATTTTTCATCCCTGAATGCTGCAATAACGACATGCGATAAAAAATCCATTGATTTATGGCACAAGCTCCTTGGACATTTGGGACTTCACAATATGAAGATCATCAAAAATCAAGTAGTTGGTTTGCGTTATGCTAATAATGATAAAAAATTGATTGTTGCAGTGCATGTCTTAAGGGGAAGCAATCTCGTTCTTCATTTACAAAATGTAGAAAACCGAACAGAAATCGAGGTTCAGATGTTCTTGAGTTAATCCATTCGGATGTCTGTGGTCATATGGAAGAAATTTCTTTGAGAGGTTGTAAATATTTTTTAGCTTTCATTGATGATTTTACAAGAAAATGTTTTATTTATTTTCTGAAAAACAAGGATGAAGTTTTTAACATATTTTTAGAATTCAAAACGATTGCTGAAAATCAAACTAATAGAAAAATTAAAACATTAAGGTTTGATGGCGGTGGAGAATATGATAATCAAAGCATGAAACAGTACCTAAAATCCCATTGTATTAAAGCAGAAATAACAACTCCGTATTCACAATAAAATGGCGTTACTGAAAGATCTAGTAGGTCAATATGCGAAACAGCTAGAACTTTGATGATCAACTGCAAATGTAAAAAGTGTTGGTGGGCCAAAGATTGTAATACAGCAGTTTATCTGAAGAATAGAGCTCACTTTGGTTTAAACGGTAAAATTTCAGAAGAAAAATGGAGCGGTAAGAAGCAATATCTGAGACACATGTGTGTTTGGTTGTTCTGCCATGGTGCATGTTCCTCGAAATAAACGGAAGAAATTGGCTGCAAAATGCAAAGAGCACGTATTTGTTGGATATTGCAAGACTCTACAATAAGTTACAGATTGTTGGTAATAACAATAAACTTATCAGAACAAGAGATGTTATCTTTTCAAAGAGAATCAAAATAAAACAAAGGTTAGAGAATCTGTTCCATTAACAGAATTTATGATTCATAATGCAAAAAATTCTTCGTCTGTTTCATCTTCTACCTCAAAATCAATTTTGAGTGATGAAGAACCTGAATGAGAATGTGAAACTCTTGTATCTGATAACATATTTGAAAATATTACAGAGTGGGCCAGATATAACGTTCGTGAAAGGAAAACCAAAGAATTTCGTTACTTCATAACATATCGTGTTGAGCATGATCATTTGCCAACAGTTCCAGCAGGAGTGCTGCTTTAGGACGACCTGATGCTGATAAATGGTATGATGCCAAGGAAGATGAATATAAATCTTTAATCAAAAATCAGACCTGGATATTGGTAGACAAGTCTAACAATGCCAATATGATTCCATGTTTTTAAAACAAAAATTGCTGGTGATGGTACGATTAACCGTTACAAAGCCCGATTAGTTGCAAAGGGTTTTAAACAAGCCTTTGGAGTTGACTATGATGAGATATTTTCACCTGTGGCAGAAAAGAAACTCTCCGACTATTAATGAGTATGGCTGCAGAATTTCATTTGACAATTGACCATATGGATGTTAAGACAGCTTTCCTTAACGTAGATTTAAAGGAAACCATGTATATGAGTCAACCTCAGGGATTCGAAGATGAAAATAAGCCAGGTAAGCTTAGCCTGTTGAAAAAATCTTTGTATGGTATAAAGCAAGCAGCAAGATCATGGAATTGTAATCCAACATTGTTGGATTTAGGTTATCAGCAATCTACATTTGAACCTTGTGTTTATTTCCGAATTCAAAGGAATGTTGTTTGTGTCATAGCTCTTTATCTAGATGATTTACTAATTTTTACAAATGGTTTGACTGAAAAAGATTTTCTCAAGACTCAACTTTTGAATAATTTCGAGATGCAAGACTTAGGGGAGCCAAGTTTCTGAGCCAGTTTAATTCTAATTACACTTTAGAACTGTGGCATCATGCAAAAAGAAATCTCCGGTATCACAAGTGGACAAATGTTTAATTTTCGAACCATCCAAGCAAAATTTAACAGGATTTATTGTAGCTGACTGGGGTGGGAGTGATGTAGTGGATTTGTTTTCACTTATGCCACGGGATCAGTTTCTTGGACCAGTAAGAAACAACGCTGCGTATCATTGTCAAGTACAGAAGTTGAGTATGTTTGCACTTTCTGAAGGAGCAAAAGAATGCATTTTCTTAAAGAATATTTTAGAGGAATTATATGTGAAGGTTGGCTGTGCGACTATTTACAATGATAATCAGAGTACAATAAAGATGTCCACTAATCCGACAAGTCATAATAGAACGAAACACATCGACGTTCGTTACCACTTCATTCGATCATGTGTATCTGATAGTGTATATTGAAGTGAAGTACTTGCCCACGTCAGAGATGCCTGCTGATGTGATAACAAAAGGACTTTGTTTTGTCAAGTATGAACATTGTTTAAGAAACATCAGTATGAGCCTTTAATGTATTTATTTCCTAATTAAGGCGAAGTGTTGCAGTTTATTTAATTAGGATATAAATATGAAACACACCTGATACAATATTTATTTGTATAGTAGATAACGTAAAAAAAATGAGTTGATTACAATTCCTGCTAAATAAAAATACTTTGTTTGCTACTGAAATTTATTCCTATAAAAGAATTAAAGTACACACTCTGCAACAAAGGACACATTCCATCTACCATTTTGTAAATTGCCATTCTATGGTAGACAATTTTTAAGCTTTAATTATTAAATAGGTAAGGTTAAGTTAATTGATTAGCTGTAAGTTGTTATAATTATAATGATTATCATCATTTTTATTTATTAAATATATGTAATTACTTTTTTTATGTTGCGTGCAAGCATTGATTTTCTTAGTATCGCCCTCTAATTAGATATTTTGTATCTGTGGCAATAAATATATATTATTATTAAACAAAAGAGCCAAATAATATATTTTTAAAAGTTTTTGCAAAAGCTGATACATCACCAGGAACTTTTTCATATTTTATAGTGCACTTAACTACCATCATCCAAATTTTTATCTATATATGGAATTTTCCGAGGTCAAAATTCTCATTGTACTAGGCTATATTAAACACTTTTCATGTAGATTAACATTTGATCAAAAGGTCGAATTCATAACATCCGTGAATTAAAACATTTTGGTAAGTACATATTCGAATTTCAAGAATATTGGTATGTTCAATTTATTACGGATAATGCAGTTTCTCTATACACGTTGGTTATATTTCAGAATTCAGGTTTCTTGTATTTCAATTCATATACATTAATATCTTGCTTCTGATTATTTATCGACAAATTAAGATCTGATGAAATATATTACTCTTGTTTGGTGCTTGATTTTCTTTATTTCATTTTCAATTTCTGATTTGCTAGCCTTAGTGCGGATCTATTCGTGATGACATGATCAGTAAGCCAATGAACCATCCCTAGTGAATGTGTATTACATGAAATTTAGTTTAGTTTATTACATTCAGCATTAGTTATTTTTATAGCAACTTTTCTTTTAGGGTCCTCTGGTGAGATGGCTAAAAGTCAACTTTAGCGAATGTTTTTGCGCATGGATACATGTGAAAGCGTTAAGAGTATTTGTTGAATCCGTCTTGAGGTAATAATTGATATTATTCACTTTATCTAACTAAAATTACTTGACATTTTGTTTTAGGTATGGTTTACCTGTAAACTTCCAAGCAATTTTGCTACACCCAAATAAAAAGAGTGTAAAACGTTTAAGAGATGTTCTTAATCAATTGTATGGACATTTAGATAGTAGTGCTCTTCAAGGATCTGCTGGTGCTGATGTAATTAGTTAGTAACTGGATATGCAAGTTTATAACCTCATTTTTATTTCAGAGTGTTGACATTCCAGGGTTAGGTTTTGGACAGTCTGAATACTATCCTTACGTTTATTACAAGATAAATATTGATATGATTGATACTAAGGTGTAAGTTTTATTTGAAAGAGAGATTAATGTTTCAAGAACATTTAATTTTAATAAAATGTTAAAAATTGTGTAATTGTATGTAAATAAAATACGAGTAGTAGGGCTTATTATTATTAAATACTTAAGGTATTATTTTCTATTGTCAGATTATTATTATTGGAACATTTGTACAAAGTTGTAGGATCATTATCAATTTATCCTAAAGAATAATAATATATGCCTTACTATAATATTGCAAGCATCTTCTAGACAACAAAGTTTCTGTACAAATTTTCAGAGCTTAATGCGATAGTATTGTGATGAATGTTTTAGTACTGAGCCTGATTTAAAAGTGGTATTAGTTGAATATAAAATGTAAAAATGCGTTTTATGAGTACATGCAGTTTAGATTATTGTCTAAATATAATAAATTTTGTTTTTAATAATATAACAATTATTTCGTAATTAAAGTAATTGAAATTTGAAATGTGTGATATAATTTTTATGCATCACAGTACAACACAATAATGTATATAAATGATACTTTGTTGTCACTCATTTCAGTAATTACATACATGTGCATATAGGGAGTTGCATTTAGTAAAAATATCTATGTTAATTTCTCTAAATATAGTAAGTGTGGTATCTGTACGTGTATGTTTGCATTCCATTTTTTAGCAACATACGGTGCAATATTAATAAGTAGCACAAATTTGTTTTAAACATTTCCAGATATTAAAATTTGAAATGGTGCGTGTACCTGTATATATTGACCAATTTCAAAAATTTTACATCACATCATGTACATGGTATATTTACATAATTCTTGAATGGTTATTAATAATGCTAATTATAATTGCATTAACATTCTACCTGCAGAAGTTTTCATCATTTCAAATGGTACAGACTAAATCATATTAGAACACTGACTACGTCACGTTGTTTTGTGAAATTGTAAAAATATCTGGATTTATTGCCAAAAGGAGGCATTTCTGTTTTAGTTAATGGATCAAAAAATCAGTTGCAGTATTTTTTGTAAATAGGAATATATTTTAACTGTACATATAAAAATGGTAGTTTTATTTAGCATTTCTCATAAAATGTTTTCTTGTAGTTAAAGATTGTTTTTTAGAATGTTGTTGTTAAAATAAATTTAGTTGATTTTAGGCAATTAAACAATTGAAAATTGTTATTTCAATTTTTTTTTTTTTTTGAACGTGAACATTCTGGAATTACAGATATCTGCACAAGCCTTCGAATTTTGTGTTCATCCATGTGTATTTTGCCAATTCATGACCAATAGCAATAAGGTTGAGTTTTTTTGAAACATTGTATGTGTATGATCAATTTGTTGATAATGTATAAGTGGGATTTTCTTTCATCTTCAATAACTGGAGAACATGAAAAGCAATTGTACTCAAATTTAATGTAAGTGTTTAAGATCATAATATCTAGACCCCAGTGATTTGTAGTGATGGCCCAGTGAATTGTAGTGGTGGAGTTGCGAGATACTGGTAAAGAGAGGCTAATGTAATTTTATTTTGGCCACAATAATTAAAAAACTGGAAAAGCAATAGTATTCACATTTAACAAAGTGTTTAGGACGTGAATGTCTGGAGACCCCCGTGATTTTTGGTGTTGGTGGGGTGAGAAATAAGAGGGATTAATTTAATTTTAATTTTTCCGCAATAACTTGAAAAGCTTTTGAATTCAAATTTGACAAGTGTTTAAGACCTAAATATATAGAGCTCTGTGATTTTTGGTGGTGGTGGAGTTGTGTGGTAGAATAAATAAAAAAAACCAAAAGGGATTGCATTCAATTTGATGTAAGTTTATGACTTAGAATTGTTTTCCAAGTCGCTAACAACTTTTTGAGTTGTTGCGGATGAAAGAAAATAACTTATCATATTTATTCCTCTTACTCCTTACCTTATAGGTCCACTCTGACTATAAACTACTGACTTTTGTGAAATTTGAACACACATTTTTCAAATTTCTTGTTAAACACAACACGTGCCCATTCTCCCTCTTCCATTCCTCCACCTACTTTTTTTGTACTCTGGAGACAAAACAGATTTTTTTCGATTTTTTGACCAACTGCAATAGACTTTCCTTTAGGTAGACACTTAAAAGTTATTTAATTTGGAAGTATGAATCTTGTAATTTAAATTATTTGTTTTTGTTAATTAATTGTATAATTAGAATTAAGATGTGATAGTTAGATTGGAAATTTTCGTCAAAAATGGGTTACATGAATTTGAATTAGCCGACTTGAAAAACTTTACCACTTTATACAATACCTGATTACTGGGGGTATGGACATTCAGGTCTTAAATACTAGTACATAAATACTCTGTTCTGTTGGCTACACATCTGCACATAGCGTAATAATGATATATAGATGTATGTTTTTGGGTGCGCATGTTTGTGTGTTTACATATACACCTCAACCAGAAATACACACAAAGTAACGGATAAATTCTATAAAATTGACAAAAGACTTCACAAAAATGTTCGGCTAAGTCGATTGTTTAATACTGCCAAATACAATTTTGTGGTTTAGTATGTCTTTTCAGGATTTAAGTAGCCAGACGTATGAAGAAGTACATGTTCTTTTCAATGACACACAACCAAACTATCGGTAAGTTGATTGTGGCCTGATGTAGTGGGTTCCCGAATTACTTCAAAGGAACGCTGGATGGTCAACATTACCTGAACTTCGTCAGAGTTGAACTAATCATTTTCCAATGCCGAAGATTCTGATTCACCTGAACATAGAATTTGGTTACAACAAGACGGTATACCTCGACATTATGTCCATCTAGTTTGGGAACAGCTGGATCAAATATGTGTATTTGGTGGATTGGTAGATGGGAACCTATTGAATGGCCATTAAGATCGTCATATTTAATCCTTTTGGATTATTTTCTTTGAGGTTATTTAAAAAGTAAGTTTTATATTAATAGACCTGAAAATATTGAGATAAGAAATGAGTCTTCAAGTAATTGGATCAATCATCCCAGGAATGCAATGCTGAACTAGTCTTTTCTCAAGAGATTAGGGCATTGTTCCGCCATTAACGGATCTCAAGTTGAACATTTAATTTAATAATTTCCCATTATTATTTTTTATAATTTTACTTAAAGTTTATTGTTTTATCAATTTTTGCTTGAATCAAGTTTAGTAAAAACTAATTTTAACAATTTTTTTGTTGATTGTATTTAGTGTAATAAATGTATAAATCGAGGTATTGCAAGGGATACTTTGCCATTTGGATTTTTAAAGTTGGGGTTGGTACCTCATAGGGATGGGGGATTGAAAATACATGCCCGAATGACAATTTAAAAAGAAAAAACTGAGCATTCTTCTGAAATATTTTGTCAACTATTTTATAGAATTCACCCGTTACGTTTGATAAATTGGTACTGTATATCTTCTTGTATTTTGACGCTCTAATAACCATGAATTCCACTTATACTCTTCAAACCTCTTTCATGTACAAGATGTTTTTCCTTAGAATTTGGTACAAATCTGTATAATTTGTTTATTTTCGCGAGGAGTCCGAGTGGTGTCACCGCAGACATTTGTTATAGTAGCTATGATGTATATCAGGTATGTGTATTTCGTTTTGTTCTGTTGGTATAGTACATCTGACATTCAGTAGAGTAGCAAGAGAAACAACACAGCTGATTTTGTTTACACTTTACTGTTACTGTTCAGGTTATTGTTTGGAGTGTTTATGAAAAAGCGAAAGTCAGTGTTTACAGATATTAGAAAACAAGATATTACGAAGAAAATTACGCTTAGTCCTCGTAGCAGTGATGAAAATAACAGTCTTAGGGCTACTACTAGTAATACAAGTTCAAGCCTTGGTAGGCCTACTGAGTCTAAGAAAGAAAGTGCTAAAAAGAGAGTTGGTCAATACTTGAACCATTATAAAGCATTTGATGATGATTAAAATATCACACTTCTGATAAATCTTCATGATTTGGAAAGTTTGCCCTCCCAAATAGCGGTTTGGTCAATATGTCAAGATCGAAACACTAGCTATTACTACTAGTAATAGACTAGGACTAAGTCTCCAAATAAATATTGGGTTGTAAATTTAGTGTAAGTGGAAATAATAGCAATAAAAAAGGTAAACCTAATACTATGAAAGCAGAACTGAATGTACGGCTAGCCTACGCCTTTCGTCGCGTTGGTAAGGGCCAAACCACAGCAAAAACATTTTGCGGCATAATGAATATGCCTCGGCCTTCTTTCAAGCTATATAATACCCTACTAAGCTTTGCTGCCAAATATGTATGCTTAGAAACTATGAAAAATGCTGTGACAGAATGTGAAAGAAAATTAAAATAATACGGACATAACACCAATTTTGTGACATGGCAAGGGCCAATACCGGGCAAGTTGTAGATACTAGGCATTTTCAAAGTTTTACAGATGCAAAAGATTACAATGAACATGAGGTTGGATGTGTTGCCAAATAATCGGGTACAAGTGGCGTCATGGAAGTTCAGGGCATTGTAGACATGTTCCAGACGTCCGAAGCTTCCTATGGCGTACGATTCAAACATTTTATAGGGGGTGGTGACAATGCCTCTTATCCAACAGTTGTAGCAGCGCAACCCTATGGCCCTAACTTTGTAATAGAAAAGTTAGAGTGTATGGGGCACGTGCAAAAGAATGGGAGTACGCCTTATGATTCTAAAACACAAAACTAGCCGATGAATTCAAAACTACTATGGTCTAGCCATAAGACGGAATTCACATAGGTTACAAGAGATGAAGAATGCTGTTTGGGCGGAATATGTTCATCTCTCCTCTTCCAATGAAAACCCAATGCATGAACCTTGGCCAAAAGGTCCTGATACATGGTGTAAGCTCCATAAGGCTAAGGAAATGGAAGAATCATATCACCATAAAGCACATACTCATTTCCCCAGCATTGTAATGCAAGAAATAAAGCACATCTTCAAAGATCTGTCCAACCCTGAGCTTCTGAAAAAATGCCTTCATGGTGGCACTCAAAATTTATGAGAATCTATAAACAGTTCAATATGGAACAGAATTCCGAAATCTCACTTTGTAATGAGAAATACCCTTGAGTTAGGGTTGTATGAAGCCATAGCCATTTTAAATAATGGAAACATAGTTATATGTAGTTACGGCAAATGTTAGGAATCAAACCTGGTTCAAACCGCATTAAAATGAAGAGAAGCATTGATGAAAGAAAAATTGCCGAAGCCGAGAAAGCCATTGAAGAAATTCAAAAAAAGTGTCGCCAGAAGCAAGAGTTAGCCAAAACAAGACTGGAGGATGATTATAAGGCCCAAGAAGATCCAGATCAAGCCATTCTGGCACAGGCATGTTCTAAGGTAATTGTTTTTAACTACATGTGTGTTTTAAAATATGTAAACAATATTCAAGTACGATTCCTAAAAAAGTATGTTTTTTCCACTTAGGAACACACTAAAAAACTATAAGAGATATTTACATGATTTTTTTATTTTGTTCCTAAGAACATCAGCCATCCTATGGTTCAGGCATGTTCTAAGGCAATTGGTCTAACTACACGTGTTTTTTAAAATGTATTAAACAATATTCAAGTGTGATTCCTGCAAAACTATATTTTTTTCCACTTAGGAACGGAGAACTCAAAAACTATAAGATATTTACATGTTTTTTTTTATTTTGTTCCTAAGAACATTCTTTACATTATGAACGGAGGGTTTTTCATTTTTATTTTTAAATAAAATATAAATTATATATTCACCCAAAAAATGAGAAAACTTTAGACATTAAAAAAAATTAAACTCTCATTTTAAAACAATTATTTGTAAAAACTGTATATATTTTGTTAACAATGATGTGCCCTTGAAATTAAAAAAAAAGTTAAGTCTCTAGCTTATATGCTTTAGGAGCACTGCATTCTTAAATATGTTGAATTTACATGGGCCGATCCCCTTAATGCTTTAAAAAAGTTGATCTTGTGCTTCGCACACTCGTTTAATTTTCATCGGCATTAACTCGTGTTATCACCCGTAATAAGCATAGCACAATGATCACACGAGGTTGTTTTAGCCAATGAAACTTCATACTTTTCTTAGTAACGTGTCTATTACAGCAATTATTGTTTGACGTTTCTAAGAACTATTATAGTGGAATAATCATCATCAATTTGAAAGTTCAGAAACCTTAATTTGTTAAAATAAAATGTAATATTGAAAACGTGTTTCTTATTATAACGTCAAAATAATCATTGAATACACGAGTTTCTTAAATAAGTAAAATAACTCCACAACTGCCTGGCAACAGGTTTTCGAAACCTGTCAAATTATTTTCAATTTATGCTCACTCTCTTGTGATATTACTACTGATAGTAATTTATTGTTGTAATTGACACGTTACTAAGGAAAGTATGCAGTTTCATTGGCTAAAACAACCCCATGTTATTAATGAATTATATTCTTTTCCTAATTATAACTAGTGCTATGGTTATTATTGATCATAATAGTCGTTAAGCCTTCAGAAAATTTTCATCAATTTTTAACTCGTGTTATCACCGATAATAAGTATAGCAACTAAATTCCACATTCGCCCTAAAAAGTTCAATCGCACTACCTACGATGACAAATATCTATTTTGTCCTATCAATTATCAATACTGTCCCTACGTTTAGATCGATAGGTTGACTTTACCCTTCATAATTGGATGCTACTATTATTAGAAGTCAAGATGACTTGAAGTTCTTCATAATTTCAAATAATAGTATATGAAGTATTAAGAACGATAAGAGTAGTTTACTGATTGAGGGAGACTGAGCCAGGTATGAATATTTTTTCATTATAAGAATGATATTGACTAGAAAACTTTTGGTAAGTTTAGAGGTATATTCTGGTATAAAATATCTGGTGTGAAACACACGACCTTCCAACCTATAAATTGGAAATTAAAAGAAATTAAATAATTTATGAATAATTTCTTAGGATAACTATGCAACGTATTTTTTAATACGTTCATAACGAATATAGCAACATTGTAAAAACTATAATAATATGTCAGATGGACGTTTAAACTTCATGTCAGATTGACGTTAAAAGGCATATAGATGCTAACCTAAAAAAATCTCGCTTCTATAAATACCACAAATGTCTAACCAGACACCTAGATTGATAACTTCATATATCCCAAGGATACGAAAATGAGACCATTCCGCCATTTGTCAAACTGGCAAGAATGGCGGGAAATTCAAAAATAACGTGAAATATTTATTAAAGAACTTTTTGTTTACATATTGGAAAACAAAATTAGTTTTGTTAATTGACTACGATTACTAACACGGTTAAGTTTCTCTTTAGAATAATACTTTCCAAAAGAAAATAATCTAATTTTTAAGTAAAAGTGCGTAATTGTAGTAATTAATTTAAGTTTATGAGGTGCTTCTAAAATGTCTACATTTGGACAATTCAGATTTATAAAATAGATCGATCCAAAGCTGTATGGTTATTTACTTGAACCTTTACATAATTGGTAATTGAGTTAATAGTTGGTATTTTGTTATACCCATTCGTAACGCAAAAACAAATGTTCTGCAATTTTAATTATCTTAAAACACTATCAGAAGGGATAATTAAACCTCCCTATTCTTTACTTCTACAAAGGACTTACAATTAATTTCACAAGCATATGTGTGATCATTAGAATTGCTTTGTTCAGAAGCTCCGCACACATGTCATGCAGCTAATCTGTTTAATAATTCTAACAACAAATCCAGCAATGTAATACAAAATATTATGAGATAAAATATTATTGCAATCTAAACTAGGAAATATGTTAATCTCCTTATCCAACATTATGTCTTCATTGTTCATCATTAAAGGGGACCTTCGTTAGTATTCCACGTAATATCATAAAGACTACATACTTCACCTGCATCTAGTGACAAACAATTTGCCATTGTGGATGAAGTGATCGAATTTCTTAAAAGAATCTGTCTCATAGCAGCTTTCAATTGTAGGACATTAGGATTATTGTTAAATCCGAACCTACGTCTTATTTTGGAAAATAATATTTCTAAATGGTCTTGGCTAAACCTATATGTTAATAAATACTTAAAATTCTTGTTTTGTGGAAAAGTTCTAGGCAATACAAAAATTGATTTTACAGCTACGGCTAAACCTATAATAAAAGTTTTTCTTTAGACTTGTGTAAAAGTCGTGCAATCTTGCAGAGTAAATAAATAATCAACACACTCATACATATGTTTCTCTAGAAAGGAAATATTGTCCTCATATAATGGCTTCTTAAAACCATTACCAATAGGACTTCTAGTATTTAGAAAATCAAAATACGGTCGATGGTTTGAATGAATTTTATGGTTTCATCACATTCTGTAAAAAGTTTATCATCACTTTTTGTAAAACTGCAACGCATCAGCAACTGATGAGCTAAGTGTTTGTGCTGCTAACTTAACTTTCATTTTATTTTTCTGCCATTCTATATGTGTTGAAGATAATCTATTAGCAAAATTTAACGACAACTGTTCCTGAATATTATGTAAATTAGTAAGATATTGCCATTTGATTTCTTTAGTGTCAGAAATAAAGTTATTACATGAAGCTAAAGCATTTCTGGCTAATTTAAGCATGTGGCAATCATCTAGGATGTAATATACATTATAGTCTTCACATGGATGCTTAAAAAAACATTTGATGTTGTCAATATTACTGCCATACAATTTACACCCCAATTTATTTAAAGAGTCAAAGTTTGTAAAAGACCATCACATGTAATGCTCCAGATTCGTAGACCAGCTTTACTACATAAAATTAGAGCAGTTTTAATGAGTTGCACTTGGGAGGATGAACAAAGTTTGATTATTAGGAAATATCCAATAGGCCACTTCCACTTTCCATCAAGGCTAACAATCATAAAACAAGAGCTTTGGCAGGAGTTTCATCACCTTCAAGACTTAGTTCATTACCATAATCACACATGCCCACATATTTTTTTAAACGAGGATCCCAAACTATTTGTTTTCATTGCCATTCCATCAATTATTAAATTGCAATCCCTACAAAGTAACTTCATTTTATTCAAAGGAAAACAGTTCTTGAAAATCCTGGTTCAGCGTTTACAGACGATATCCAATTTCTGATTGATGAATGATGGGAAGAGACAAAATTTTTCTAAAATAACATTCAGTAAATGTTAAAGTCACAGTGTCCTCAATAGACATTACCTGCAATAATTATATGTTATGTGAATAATAAAACAATGTCAAGGCAAACTTTTTCATTTCCTTAATATCTATGGCCTTTCTTGCTTGCCTTATATGTTTCATTTCATTTCTGATCAACTCCAAAGTTAACTCTTCGAAACTGTCTAATAAAATAGTACCCGCATGATCATCTAGCAAACATTTTTTTTTGCAATTCCGCACTAAATCTTGTTTGTTGACGGCAAATCTTTTGTTGCAAACTTTTCACTTTGCTATAAAGCATCCTTCTAGTAGGGGATGTATTTGCTTTATTCACATTCACGTGCTAGTTACTGCTATTACGTCAACAGATATTTCTCCTAACTAAAATAACAGTCATAACATGTTTATTAGAAATAATTAACACTTACACTTAGTTAAAGTTTCGTTCTTAGGGATTTTCGAGTGTACCAGTTCTTTGAAGATGTTTAGGAAACCCTGTAAATACGGAAGGGACTGTATTATCTTTTAATCGAGGAATCGTAGTAAATAATCCGAATGCAGAAAATGTTCACTACAAATTTTACTATATTTTGTAGGTCCTCTTCCTTCGCATAGAGTTTAACCAGGACTTCAATTTTTCTGGGTTTTTCGGAAAGCTAAAATTATTTATCAAACACTTGCAATACTTTTGTATATATATTAATCTATTAATTACCCAAAAAATGTATTTTTTCTTTTGAAAATCGGTTCGTACAGCCATAAGCACTGCAAGACACTGGCATGGCAACTTCGAATTGTACAACACAAAAACCAATGAAACTAACTTATGATACAGTATTAACACGAATCAAATACATTAAATTATTTGCTTATACTTAATAATTTAAACACCAATTCTAATAGCTAAAGGTCTATAAACACTTAATTTTAAATTACAGTCACCACCAAATTGAAACAAGTTTAAATAATATTGTAAATAAACACATAACACTGCACAGGAGTAAAGCAGAATAAACGTTTTTGCCAGTCTTACAAATGGCCAACAGTGAACTCTCAATACATACTTAATTTACAATCATAGAGTCGCGGCAAACTCTTTTCCAATGTGGGGATAAACGTCAGCGCTTGACATTGTTGCCAAACGTATGAAATTCGACGTCAACATAATACCCTTGTTTATTAGTTTTTGATGGAAATACTGTTCTCAACTAAGTAACAATACTTTTAACAGTTCTTAGATCATTTTGCGATGATTAAGCAATTGTAACATTTTGAAGTAGTCATGTATAATTTCGAGGAGCTTATATTTATCATCAATTAATATTGGGAATTAAAACGTATGTGATTGGAATTGATGTTTTAGCTTGGTACAGTTATAAATATAGGAATAACCTATAAAATTAAAATAAACGCTCAATTTAAAGAAAATATATTCGAATACTAAATATGAACATTGCACTTTGGTTATACAACACTGAATATTCATTTTGATAAAATTATCATGGCGACGACGATATAAAGGTTATTCTTTAAATTTATTTTATTTATAAATATCATCTTCACTTTCGAATCGTCTTCATTTGGATTAATAATAATTGGCGCAATATCCATCATGTCAAACATTACTGATTCCACCATTTAGTAACTTCGTCTTCTGTGTGTCGGACGCAATTTTTCCATATTTCTGAGTAATCGTTTGTAAAGCCTCTTTCCACATATTTAAGCAACTATGCATACTTTTGCCATCTCTTCCTATATGTTTATTGTAGTATGTTTTGGATGCCCCATACGTTCTCTATTGCGTTAAATATGCAATGATAGGGTGGAAGCCTTAATACCTTGTGCCCGTATGTTTCCGCCAGTTCATCAATAACATACTGTTTGGGAGGTTTATTCCTAAAATTCAATGTGTAAAAATTTAAGATTACAAATTATTATACTTACATTGCAACTATATTTAAGAGTTCTTTTTAAAGAGATTGGAATCAAATGCGCCCTCTTTAGATAACCATTGTTGAATGTCAGCTTTTTCCATGTAGCATTTGGTGGTTTGTTAATAATGGTACTATGATAAGAAGCGTTATCTAGTACAATTACTGATGGTTTCTCTAAATTGAACAATAATTGGTTCTCAAACCTGCGTTTAAAGTTCATTTCATTCATCTCGCCATGATAATCAGGATTTGATGTCGAAGAAGAGAAAATTAAATCAGCACCTGGGATAAAGCCATGATCATTGCCTGCATGTAAAACAATACATCTACAAAATAATTGATTATCTATAATAAACATAATGAGTTTGATTGACATTTTACCTTATGCCATCTACTTTGTACTTTTAACAGTTTTAGATTATCGTTTTGCCATGATCGAGCTAGGTTCCATTTTGAAATATCCATGTTTCGTCTATGTAAACTAATTCATATAATGATTCGTTTTATATTTCATAAAAGATTTTAGGAAGCGTAATCGTTTTAACGAAACGTCAGCCAATTCCATAAGACCTCTTCTCGGATCATCTTTTTCCGTTTAAACCCTATATTATTCAAAACGGTATGAAGGGACCTTCTACAGCCAGAAATAGATCATCGTTATTTAATTTTTCCCACAAAATCTTGACGGTTATGTGCTCATCTAAAATATTAATAACGAAAATTTTAGGTGTTTCAAACTGTTTCAAAACATTACTGTTTTCATACATTCGGTAGATCATATTTCGAATAGAGTCGCACTGATACGTAGCAACATCTGTGACGGGTTTCTTATGTAGTTGCTTTTTTGGCGATCTTAATGGTTCGTTGTTTCTAACTGCTTGCGAAATCGTACTAACAGTAGATAGATTAATGTTCAAGGCTGCGGCTACACGCTACAAAGATATAATTAATGAAATCACAATTAATCTATAGGTACTCATTCTTACCTCTCTAACAGCGGCCAATGGTAACAGCGGTCCACCGTTATCACGCTCGAGTTCAAAATAAGAAATTAGCGAAGCTATAAGCTCTTTTCCTCTATTTCCAAAACGTTTGCGAGACATTATAACACGCACGAAAATACAAATGACACAAGGATTTGTCATGAAAAGAACAGTTGTTTTTATAATAGAACAATGCAAGCCACACGAATCGAAAATCTCAAAATGTGGAAAACGTCAAAATTAGAAGTTAGTGTAAACAGAAGAGCTGACAACATTGTAATTTATTCGGCAGTTCTAACAACCCAACAACGTATTTCACTAACATAGATATATCATTTGTAATTATCAGGGTTATTATGGAAGTTGGTATGTTAAGTTTGTCTCTCTTAACAATTTACACAACGGAAAAGATTTTGCCGTGACTTTATATAAATTGTTTGGCGTTTATCATAAAACATAATTTCTTAATCATAAACAAGTATACACTTTTGAATCCTGTTTAATTAATTTTAGTCTTAGTTCGCTTTTATTAAGAAACTTTATTTTTCTTTATTTTATTTTTTATATATTAATAAACGGGCGAGCCCACTAATTTACAATCATATATACATTTTTGGCGTTTACCATAAAATATAATTTCTTAATCATAAACAAGTACACACTTGCAATTTTTGTATGGTATATAAACTAGTACTACAAATATCAAACCACTCCGTATTCTCATTGCATTCCATCGACACTCTCTCAATTATACTTAGCCGCTGACCGTTTCTTAACAGTTTTAATCTAAATAATACATTGTTTTGTCGTAATCGCCTACTAGGACTTGAAAATTAAATAAGCTTAATAATTCTGGACAATTAATAGTATTATTTAAAATCTTGAATGCAAATATTAAATCAGCTCAATATCTTGCAGACTCAAGTGTCGCAATCATTAACTTTTGCCTTATATTACTATAATCATGATCTATATATTGCATTGGATGTCCAATTCTTTTTGCCGCAAACCTTAAAAATATATTATTCAACGACTGAAGTCTTTTAATGATCCAATTTCTGAAGGGTACCATATGGGTGATACATTAATGCTGAATATACATAGGAAAAATATATAGTTCTAAGTGTTTCAATTTTTGAAAATGCACAAAAAAATCTTTTAACAAAATATAACTTTTTCTTTACTTTTAATTTAAGATAATCAATATGCGGCTTTAATGAAAGTTTAGAGTCAAAAATAATTCCCAAATCCTTAATATGTTCAACATTCTGTAAAGCTTCATGATTAATGAACTATAGATTGTTATTCACACAAGCAGGACCTAACCTGACTGAAAAACATTTTTAGTATTGCAATCAACCTCATTATAGGAACACCATTCAACGAATGAATCTACATTACATTGTAATAGAAACGAATCATGATTATTCTCAATGGCTTTGCAAATCTTCGTATCATGCGCAAAAATGATATTTGACTATACTTAATGCATAACTGAGCATCATTTGTAAATATGACAAAAATAGTGGAGCAAGATGTACCTTGGCCTACTCCTGGGGTATACATCTATGATTTCAGAAATAAACGATCTAATTTTAACAAATTGTTTTCTCTCACTAAGAAATGACTCAAACCATAACAGTAAAGGACCATTTATTCCATGTGCATGGAGTTTTTAACTGGAAGACCAACATTTACTCTGCCAAATGCTCTAAGTAGATATATATATATATATATATATATATATATATATATATATATATATATATATATATTTAAATAAGACAATTTTTCTTTAAAACTTGTGTAAATAAACGTAAAATTAATTCAACGTTTCGGGAACGTCCTTTGTTCCTTTGTCAAGAATTTATTTGACAATTACAGAAATTGAAATAAGGTAACTATTTTTAACAAGTACAAAATATGAAACAAGGTAACTAATTTAATTTTAATCTGGACGAGTGTGTTTGACTTCGGGTAGTTGGTCTAGTATGTGATGTAGAAGGTGCAGAAGTGGGGACGCCAGGAATAGTTGCAGCATAAGTGTTTGAAATTTCTGGAAGATTTGGAGTTGGTTGAAATGTAGAATCAACTTGTTTAATGATATTCTTCCAAATTTGTGGCATTCTAGAAGTGTCATCTCGTTTATTGAGGGCGTTTGGTCTTCTTTCAATTTCAACTGCTTCTCTAATAATTCTTGCTTGTAAGGTATATAGAGGTGCAATTAAACGGATATTGTTGATATTAATTTGGTGTCCTGTATCTAAATGATGTGTAGCTAAAGACAATGAAGGATTGTGCTGTTTAATTGCTAGTTGGTGTTCATCGGCTCTCGCATATAATATTCTGTTAGTTTGTCCTATATAAGTTCTTCGACAGTTGTTGCGCGGTATCTCATACACTCCTTGGCTTTCATTAGGAATTTTGTCTTTGAGGTTTCTTAAAAGTTGGGACAAAGTTGAATGTGGTTTGAATACCGGTCTGAAGTCGTTTTGGGAAATTTCTTTGCTATTCTGTCTGTAATTCCTTTATATAAGGTAGAATAACAGGAATCTTTCGTTCATTGTTTGACAAGTTATTATTTCTTGGTCTTCTTATTTCGTTGGTAATTTTCAATATTTCTTGATCTTTGTATCCATTTTGAACTAGTATTGTATTAATAGTCTTCATCTCTTCCGTTCTAGAATTTTGGTCAGATAAGTGGTAAGAGCGGTATATCAAGGATTTCATAACGCTACGTAATTGACCAGGATGGTGATGCGAGAGAGTTCAAGTATCTATTCGTATGTGTTGGTTTTCGATAAACTTTGTGTAAATTTACCATTAGGAAGTCTTGTTATTAGAGTGTCCAAAAAGGAGTGAATTATTTTCTTCAACTTCCATAGTAAATTTGATGTTGTCGTGAATGTTGTTAATATGTCCTAGAAAACGGTTCAAGTTTCCTTTCCATGGGGCCAAACTACAAATGTGTCGTCAACATAACGAAACCAACATTTAGGTTTTAAATCTGCAGAATTTAAAGCAATGGTTTCAAAATGTTCCATATATACATTCGCAAAAGCTGGAGAGATGGCGAGCCCATAGGTGTTCCTTGAATTTGCTTGTAGAATTGTCCTTTGTATGTAAAATAGGTTGAGTGCATGCAGTGGTTTATCAATTTGAGTATGTCTTGGTTTATTGAGTGTTTTTCTTCTAGAATTTTCATCGTGTCTTCAATAGGTATTTTGGTGAAAAGTGACGTTATGTCGAAGCTAACTAAAATGTCATTTGTTGGAGCCAAGGGTACAATTTTGAGTTTGTGTAGAAAATCATAAGAGTTTTTGATGTAAGATACAGCATTTTCACAAATCGGTTGAATAACTTTGGCTAGATAACGAGCAAGGTCATGAGTCGGAGAATTGAATGCACTGACGATATGGCGTAATGGCCAGTTTTCCTTATGTATTTTTGGGAGTCCGTATATTTTGGGATTCTTGAACTCTTCTCTCTTGGAATTAGTTTCTGTTTTGTTTCTTTGTCTAATTTTGTAGAATTAATGATAGATTTTGTTGTTTTTCTATGTAAGTGGTAGGATTGCACTGATTTTTCTTATATTCTGCAGAAGTTAGCAGTTCAGACATCTTATGGTGATAGTCTTGAGAGTTAACAATGACAGTAGCGTTTCCTTTGTCAGCAGGTAGTATTAATATTTGGTCGTCATTTTGATTTGGTTTAACATTTGGAAGTCTTGTTTGGTGATATTTTGTTTGGGAAGTTTGCAGTTCTGAAGAATGTGTGCTACGTTGAGTCTAATTTCGTCAGCTACCGTAGATTCTGTATCTTTTAAGGCGTATTCTACGTTGGTGATGATGTTTTCTACGGAATCCGTTTAGGAGTGATGGCAAAATTAAACCCTTTACCTAAAACATTTAGAATATTAGTATTAAGTTCTCTGTCACTTAAATTGTGTACTGTCCTTAACGGTTCTACATTATTTGCCTGCGATGTATGAGACAGACGTTTAAATTTTTGTTTCTGTCGGTTAGTTTTTATCATCAAGGACGATTCTACAGTAATTTCAATGAGACGATCCACCGTATCGAATATGAAAGGGTGAATTTTGATAGCATGTAAAGTTTGAATGTGTCATAAAGGGTACGGTTGAGATAGTCAAGTTTAGCCCTTTCATTAAACAATGAACGAAAGATTCCTGTTATTCTACCTTATATAAAGGAATTACAGACAGAATAGCAAAGAAATTTCCAAAACGACTTCAGACCGGTATTCAAACCACATTCAACTTTGTCCCAACTTTTAAGAAACCCCAAAGACAAAATTCCTAATGAAAGCCAAGGAGTGTATGAGATACCGTGCAACAACTGTCGAAGAACTTATATAGGACAAACTAACAGAATATTATATGCGAGAGCCGATGAACACCAACTAGCAATTAAGCAGCACAATCCTTCATCGTCTTTAGCTGCACATCATTTAGATACAGGACACCAAATTAATACCAACAATATCCGTTTAATTGCACCTCTATATACCTTACAAGAAAGAATTATTAGAGAAGCAGTTGAAATTGAAAGAAGACCAAACGCCCTCAATAAACGAGATGACACTTCTAGAATGCCACAAATTTGGAAGAATGTCATTAAACAAGTTGATTCTACATTTCAACCAACTTCAAATCTTCCAGAAATTTCAAACACTTATGCTGCAACTATTCCTGGCGTCCCCACTTCTGCACCTTCTACATCACATACTAGACCAACTACCCGAAGTCAAACACACTCGTCCAGATTAAAATTAAATTAGTTACCTTGTTTCATATTTTGTACTTGTTAAAAATAGTTACCTTATTTCAATTTCTGTAATTGTCAAATAAATTCTTGACAAAGGGAACAAAGGACGTTCCCGAAACGTTGAATTAATTTTTACGTTTATTTACACAAGTTTTAAAGAAAATTGTCTTATTTAAACATGAATACTTGTGGAAATCTAAATAGAAACATATATATATATATATATATATATATATATATATATATATATATATATATATATATATATATATATATATATATAGGTTCTACTATAATTCCTTCATTTAATTTGTTGATTGTGTATTATTTTTACAAACAGCTAAATTTGTTACAGTTGACCTACCTTCAATAAATCCATGTTGCTGCAAATTGATAAATTTCTTAAAAAACATAGGTCTCAAATAACCAATGTAATCAAGCATTCTCAAAAAAATTGTATTCCTAGTTATTGGTCTATATTTATTAACATTAGTAATATCTCAAACTCTTAGGCAATGGGGTGATAATTGAAACCTTCCATGCATTAGGGACAACTCCTATTTTGAATGAATAGTTAAATATCTCTAACAGCCACTTCTTTATAGCTTCCTTACATTCTATAATAATAGGATGAATATTGTCTGGCCCATGATGTTGATTTAGATTCAAAATGCATTTATAAAGAAAAGTTATGTAAAATTAAATTTTCTTTAAAAAATATGTCCACCCATTTTTTTATAAAATTAATCGTTATTGAGATATTCACTTCAATTCTACTTTAGGAATGTTTTTGGAGCTAAATTGCGTGTCGACTATCAAAAAATTGCATAGAACATAATTAATCGACATGTTAAGATCTATAGGTTGGAATCTTTATATCTTTGAAATATACAACTCTTTCACATATATTTGATAAAAACCAAATACTACTTCTAATAAACCGGTCCTCTCTGCCACTGAATTTCTCCCAAAATCTAATCAGCTACAGTAGAAAACAAGCTGAAATACGAAATCTGAAGCACGTACGTATTGTCGTTCTGAAGATATCGTGTATGCTAACATACATACATATACACACACGCACGGCGCACACACAGACATACTGATATGCAGACACGCACGAACGTACCCACAAATACACGCACGCACAATACCCACCCATCATTACACCCACCCACTTACCCACACACATACGCATGTACCCTCCTCCCCACACACACGGAGACGGTCACGGACACAGTCACACACATACATGCACGCACATACGTACACAAACACACACGCACGCTCCCCCCTCATTACACCCACCCACCATAGTGGAAAAAGTCGATTGCGTAATTTCACAGTATTTTATAATGCCAGCCCAAACTTAAGACTAGATGTAGTGCCACCTAACTTGCTTTACCGAAACCAGAAAATTTCGAACAGATTTGCAATACAGTTGGAACTCTCATTGGCTTATCTCTGTACTTTTTAAATGTCAATTAGTGGTGTTCTGTCAATTATGTAATTTTATAGTTCGTTTGTAACATAAAAAATCAGTCGAACATCTATTTGCATCTAATTTTTAGTGACAATTGACTAGCAAAGTAAAATGAGTAAAGATATTAAAACTTTGCTTGGAGATTTGCATTTTGTGTTTAAAATTATAGAATTAACGTTGTGTATGCTTGGAAGTAACATAATTGGTAGAAATGCGTTGAGTTGGTGCCTGTATAAGGGACATTTAGAACTAGTTATAATCTGTTCCGACGGATTTGCGCTGATATTACTGATCTTTATAGCAGCGTATATAATAGATACAACTCATTCATTTATGGAACAAACTTTTCTAATTATCGGAGCGTTGATTAATATAATAACTGGAATAGTTACATGCATTGAACATTGTAATGGAGGCAATTTGCAGAGAAATTGTACTGACAGGACTGTAATGATAATTATGGCACTCGCAATAGTTAATAGTGCTCTGATGTTGATAGATGTTATGTTGCGAAGAAGTAAATCGTTATAGTTATGTGTATTTAGGAATTATAAATTGTAATAAGCAGTAATTAATTTTAGATCTAAGTTATTAATGGCTTATGTTTAATTTTGTATAAAAATAATAAATAAACAATCTGATATGCTTCATTAAAGTTTTTCATAGAAAACTAAGTAATTATTAAAAATTAAATTTCATTAAATATAAATTCTCATATCAAGAATGGGATCGAACACTAACTTTTACTGTAGCCAGACACACAGTTGCACAAACATGAAATACCTAGTGAAATTTAATTCTCAATTTAAGATACTGATTAATGAAATTTGGGCGGAAGAAAAAAGTTCGACAAAACTCTTAAACACACACCTGTCCATTCCTTCCCACGTACTAAGCAATGCACTCCAACAGTAAACTAACAAAAATAATATGGATGGGAGGTTTTTGACAAACTTTATAAATAGGTAGTTGTTCACATTGTTCGTTAAAGCACATATGAACAAAGTTAAGATATTCGCGCATATTATTTACGTTTTGGTTAGCAAAATTTTAGTATACTTTGTGTCCAGTAGTATAGCTAGGAAACACCAGGGCCACCAAATTATCATTAGTGTGAGAGGAGAGAGAAAGAATGTTCAAGGTCATATTCCTGGATTTCTTTTAGTCCAGAAACAAATAAGTTTATTCATGTTTTAAAGGAAACTGGCTTTGCTGGGAAACAAACTAGAAGTTTCAAGGTCATTGAATAGGATAAGAAGCAAAGCCAAAGTTTCTTGGCCTCCTCAAGGTTATTGTCCTAGTCAAGACAAAAACGATATTCCAGGATCATTGAACTCTTGAAGATCACTGTTTTAACCAAGGCACAAACTAGGTGCGCAGTTTATCGACCTCAAGGTCACATGAAGTAGCAAAGACAAACCTCAAATTAATTAACATTACATTTACTAACGAATAACACTGTCATATTTATTTATGGGAGTAGTAATATAGGGCCGGTTCTGGACCAGTTCATGGTCACTCGTCCTTTGGTGGTGAGAAATCAAAACTCTTGGAGCTCTTCATGGTCAAACTTTTGGCGGGAAATTTAAATTTTTGGAGCTCTTCGTTAAAATGTCAAGGTCAAAATTTAAATCGTATTACAATTCTTAGTAATGTAGGGCCGTTCTTAGAAATCTAAAATAGAGTTTTCAAGCTCAAAGATTATTGACCTACAGGGGTATCATATTACATTTCTTAGAAATATAAAAATAGAATCAGTTCATGGAAACACGAAGAATGGCATGCTAAAAAGTAGACTAAGGTCAAATGGTACTTATATTGACTAAATTGAGTCAAGGTCAAATAATTTTCAGGTTGTGATGGTGGTATATTACAATTCTTAGAAATCTAAAAATAGGATCAGTTCATGGAAACAAAAATTTGTTTCAAGGTTAGTGGTTTCAAGGGTGTAGATTTATAATAAAAGGCTTCCTTGGATGCGCACGATTCAGTAAACTTTTTATTAGCAGAAATGACGAAAGTAGTTTGCACGATATGAAGAGAAAGTAAAGAAAAAATATTAAGTATAGACGACAGAAAGAAGAGTCTAGATGAATTACTAAAGAAAATAAAAGAATTAAAAGTTTATTTATCCTAAAACTGGCGTTCTCCCGAATTTTTAAATTTGTCCCTACTTACCAGTCAAAAAGATTTTGTTTGAAAGCATGATTGCGTTTTACAAGTGACACTTTATCTTTTACATTTATTATTTTACCAATAAATATGAAAACTGGTCCACTAAATTGACATTCAAATTTTAAGTACTTATTTTCTACTTACGATCACTCACAAAAACACACAATTCGCTAGAATATTGATGTTTTCAAAAATTGATTGGGGAGAGGACAAGTTTCCAAATTTGGATACACAAGAACGCATGTACTTTTAAACTGCACACTTCAATCCATAATGAGAGATAATTTCGCTTTCTCTGTAGCAGGCGTTGTCTATTTTTAGCGTGCACTTTCTTGCGGATCAACATGATTTGAGGTCTATCGTACATTAAAAGTACCAAAGTATAATTTTTATGCGTGTCTGTTGCCAAATCTTATTGTTTGACTTTTAATAACGCAAAATAAATCATAAGCTTTGTCTACAAAATTTCAATGTAATAAAATCAGCTCTTTTGTTTTATATTAATGTAATAAATACAACATGCAGAAACTCGTTTTATATGAAAATTAAGTTTGATTCATTGGATATTAAATACAATAGGGTTTTTAAAAATCGGTTAACATTCACAAAATTAGATAGTCAAATGATTGTAAAACAAAACTGCAAATATTAGTTTCAATGATAAACGCTTAATTAAACGTTTACGATATTACTTAAGTTAGATCTAATTTATCTCAAAAAAACAATATGCATAAAATAAATCTAAAAAGGCACACATGCTCATTGTTTATATGAACTTACGCAACTCCTGTGCGCGAGTGAGGCCCGCGCCCTCGAGAGATACCTCTAAGGGTTCGAGTTCGCCGGATACAGACGGCGACCGCGGTCCCTGTGTGCGAGTGAGGCCCGCACCCATCCATGCATAAGGTACGCGCCTTTTCCGGCGACGGAGCTTATCATCTCCGTCGCCGGAAAGGACGCCGTCTGTACGCGAGTGAAGCTCGCGCCCTCGACGCTACTTATCTAAGTCGACGCTTTCCCCTTGAAGGAAATGCGTCGACTGTACGCAAGTGAAGCCTGCGTCCGGTCAAACCTACTCAAGCACTAGCACTTTTCCGTCATTTCCGCAGGATAAACACGGTCACTCGCGGTCAATAGCACTAGCACTTTCACTAACACCGTCGCCCCCACGTCGCTCCGACTCCGTGGCTGCTCCGGTGGTCCTTATCCGCTACTCCTTCCCGTCGATTCGCTGCCCTCGGAAGATCGGCGACGTCCAATAAAAAACTTGGCAACTTCCACTTGACCCGAAACGATGCCGTGGATGGACCTTCGTTCGCCCGTCGTTTCCTTACGAGCGACATCCGGTTGACGCAAGGCCCGCACCGTCCTGCGGATTCTTCTGCCCCGCATCCCACCCACGGCAACCATTCGCAAGACCTTTACGTGGTTATCGGGGATCCGCTTCTTCCGACTCTCTTCCGAGGGGGCCTACTCTAACACCGGAACGTAATTTAGATCCGGTGGTCCTTAACATAGTTTGCGCACGACACTAGTAAACTTGATGCCGCACGCGCGCCCGCCACTGTCAAATCCGGTTTTTATATTGTCCCAATCGGTAATAAAGTCATAATCGGTGATGTGTCGCAATAGGTAAAAGACGCGATTTTTAGTAATAACGACCCGGATTACACTACTCGCGCAACGTTCGGTTTAAGTCTCTGCACTTGTTCCGCGAATTTAGATAGTTCCGTCCACCATTCCCGTTCGTCCGCCATAGCCGTGATTTCCTCCCACGTACGCGGCCACCGTAGGCCGGCGCCGACCAATCTCGCGTCCGCTAACCTTCTTGCGTCTTCCTTGATCCGGCACTCAAAAATGATGTGCCCCGAGTATTCGGTGTCGTGCCCGCACGCGCACCGCTCGACCTCGGTCTTTCCGAATATTTTCAGATAACTTCCGGTTCCGCCGTGCCCCGTTACGAGCTGGACTGTAAAGGGATCCAGCTCGGTGGCAGCCAGAACTGACTGCAAGTTCTGGCCTCCAGCAACTTTCCATCTACTTACCTCGTGCATAGGGCTAGTACCATTAAAGCGGCCAGTAAATACTGGCGGGCAGAAAAATCAAACATGTTTGTTTTTACGTGGTCGGTCACGTGCCTACTTACGGCCAGAACTTTCCTGTGAAAACAACACACGTACTGCCGGTAGAGCAATATTCGCCAGACGGGATGAGTTGTACAGTGTTATTAAACGATATTTGTGAAAGCCAATGAAAAGACGTAAATAATAAAGTGGAGTTGTGATGATATACTTACGTTTTTGGAGATTTTTCAGAAGGACGAACTGTTATGGAACGTAAGACATGTGAACTACATGGACAAACCAAAACGGGAAGTGCAATAAATAAGTTAAGAGAGGAACTTTTCGAGCACAATGTTGTGGTAAAAGACATCGCTTTTTTGAGAACTAAAACTAAATCAACAAAAACAACGTGGAGGCAAGAATTTCTAAAAGTTGCTGAGTCAAAAACAGGTGGTAAAGGTACAGATTAACTATACAAACTCAAGTTATCATGGTATAATATGGCTTATTATTTTTTAAGAGAGGTGGTAATAACAAGAAGTTCAACGTCAAATCTCAAGGTAAATTATTATTAAGTTGTAGTATTCATTGTTGATTAAATATGTTGTTAATAATTATATAAGCTGAAATTTAGTAAATTACAACTTCAAAATTTAATCTTATTTAGTAACGTGGTAGGCCTGTACTGAGAAAACAATATTCTTCTTAGTGGAAACTACTCAGCACCAATAGATTTAATTTGCCGAGGTACACGGCCGGGTGAAATAGGCAGCAAAGTCGTTCCTCTTATCAGATGCTTTCTTTGAAGAAGTGTTTACTTAGCGATCCCTGTCCAAGGATGGTAGATTTGTGTTGGTAGACCAACAGGCACCAGGATAACTTATCCCCGTTTCTGTATCTTTAATATCGACACTCTCTCTTTTAAAGTAAGTTGCATTGGATGTGGTACGAAGCCAATTGTGAAGCGTGGATGTACATTTAACAATCAAATCCACAATCATTATATCAAGATCTATCACTTTTCCAAATACCATAAATCGTGCAGCAATATTCCAAAGGAGGCTAATTAAGCTCATTTTTATCCATTGCTCTCTTTAAGGTAGATAACCGAAATATACTGCTGTAATTGGCTCTACCGTTGGTTTCAACAACTATGTATAAAAACCGGCATTCTGCATCCACAAACGCCAATAAAACTACGTTATATCCCCCTTTGTAGTTAAAAAACTCAGAATAACTTCCAGGTGGCCGCTTGATAGAAATGTGTCTGTCATCTATTGCACCACAACATGAAGGAAAGTTCCATTTCACTTCAAAACTTCTTTGAACATTTATCCATCTAGCAGCAGTATTTGGAACTTAAAACAAATCCATAGTAATTACTACTAAATTAGAATCACACACGCACGCACGCGCGCACACACACACACACAGACACACACACACACACACACACACACACACACACACACACACACACACACACACACACGCACACACACTCATAATACTAAAAAAAACTTCCATGAATTGCATTTATTTATTACAGGCAGGCAGAAGCGTACTGAACAACGATGTTTCTATTGCAGATAATGTATCCGAAGAGGGAACATTTGGAGTACATGGAAAATGCAAATGTTACACAAATTTCTTCCGGAGAAAATCTTTCTATGTTAAATGAATCTCCTGGAGAAACCACTACAAATACCACGAATAGTTTTGTTTAACCCCAGTCTGCGCAAAGAAAGCGTCGAGTTGGAAAATTAGCTAAAGTGGAACAAGTAATTACGAAATTGCAAAAAATTGCAGAGAATCGTCCTAGTATTTTTACTTGTTCCTCAAGTAAGACTTTGGATCAGTCTGATCTTTTGCACAGCATATTGCTAACCACAGTCTCCTATATTCGAAGACATGAGCAAATCCTCTATGCTGTCAGGAGCTATTTCATTTTATGGTGGCTTAACAGATGAGGACGCGATAGAGATTCTGAGAGTCTCCTCCATCAAGGAAGCAGAGTGTATACTCAATTGCTGTAAACAATGTTATATCTTTTTAGTTAACACTACTGTAATATTTCAATGTTTAGATTTTAAGTGTAATATATTTTGCAATTTCGTAGATGATGGGTTTTTTCCTTTTTTAAAAAATCTAAATAATTTTACGGCATTTTATGCATTGGACAACAAAGGAGGGGGGGTATTTGCTATTATGTGATAGAGTGTTACACAAATTACAAATTAAATTGTGAATTTTAATAGCTTAGCTTCACAAAACTTTTCAAACATGTAGCTAATACTTCCAGAACTTCAGGTAAAAATATTGAAATTGTTGCAACAGGTATACGAAACAATAAAGATAATGATTGCAAACCGTGACCGGTAGCTAAGTATCGAAGCGTAACTTCAAGCTTTTGTCGGACAGGTATACATTGACGCATAAGAGTAGTTAATTTAGAAATTATAGGTTCAACCATTTTCAGAAGCTCTTCACAATTGTCTATGGCCATCCTTAAATGCCTTTTATATTCAAGGGGGTCTTTAGTAGCTAGTTCGCAAAAAAGGTTTGTGGATGCTCCCAGTTCGTCTCCACTGCGCAACGTTGAAGTTATTCACTCAGAATCGCTACACATTCATTAACAACTTCATTAAAAGCTTCATTGTATTCTTCATCGAAATCTTGATCTACAAGATGTTTCACACAGACTGGCTGCCAGTAAGGATGTTTTTGCTTGCAGCTAGTACTTACCCAGTGTATAAGGAAATTACAGATAGGTGAGGGAGTTGCCAGTACTTGCAGCCAGTTCTGGTTGCCACTACTTGCCCCTTGGAACCTCGTTCCCGCGTTCTTGCACTTCTGTCTAAATTCTGACGAACTTTATTCCAAGTCACCGCCGACGATTCAGTGGTGGAGATGGGCAACATCTTTTCCAGGTAAGTGGAAAAACGATCCTTGGGACGCGGAACATTTACAATATCACACGTGCTCAAATGGGGAACGATATTAAATAGACATTCTATATCCTTAATGTGATTAGCCCAATTAGCATGCGCATTGCGACAGTAGACTCTAATCAACCTGCTTAGTTCTCTCATGTATGGAAGATAATTGCTCGAGATAAGATTTAACGCCCTAGTAGTTATAATGTCCCAAACATTTTTCCTCGGGCATTGAAGAGAAAAAAAATCGGTTTTTCTAATGTTCATGGTCCTATTGGCTTACTTAAATAGAACGAAAAGGTTTCCTAAGGTGTTGTATATGATCACAAAAAGATTCAGATACAACCAAAAAATCATCAACGTAAATGAATATAAAGTGGCGTAATTCGGGTCTTAAAATAACATCCCTAGCTCTCGTAAAAACCTAGTTACCCTCCCGGTCGTTTCCCGAAGAGTGAGGTGGGATCGCATTAGGGATCCAAAATGGTGGAGGTACGCTAACAGAAGGTAACGGTGCCGGTAACTCACTAGCTAAATTGACAGCCTGGAGTCGCGGCACGTCGCCTTATTTCGTTCAAAATAACTCCATCAGAGATGGGAGGATCAAAAAGGCGATAGTCATTAATTTGTTTCAGAAAATATTCGGCTAGTGACAACCTTCCTTCTGGGCGATAACGCATGTTATAGAGTTTATTGCGTTCAATCATCTGTTTCACGGGTGACCAAAAATACGCCAAAAAGCTTCTCTTAAACGAACCGTAATCTCACCTCATTTATCAACGCCCAACTTTGAGCACCGGCTTCTAGACACGTTTTTGCCGCGCTCAAGTAATGCTCACCCGACAAATGGCCCAAATTTACGTAAGAAAACAACAGGGTGCAACCAATGGTTATCGCGAAAAATTGACCGTTCTAATTTTAAAGGGGACCTTGTTTTATTAGATAGCGCCAACAAAATATCGCGACATTCCGTACCTGAAAAGCTAACATCAGCGTTTTGAGAAGATTGTTCGTAATCAGGGAGTGTATTGCCATCTCCGTTCACTTTACGCGGGGTAAGGGTAATACAGCGTACAGAATTACTACTTCTAACACTCAGTGCAGACCTTCACAAAAATCCGATGAAGATGCTTTATCCGCAGATAGGCCCGAACCTTGTGCACCATTTGGACCTCCGCTTCCGGGTGTAGTGACCAGCTTTTCGATGGTCCTCTGCATTGCCGCGCTTTGTTCGGGGAGAGTTTACAGCAATCTTGCTTGGTTCCGTACAACCTCCTTTAGACCTTCTAGTTCGGCGTCCTTGGGACTGCCATCTGCAGATACGGTCGCCGGGTTATGTCCATTATCGACACCTTAGTGGCTACCGTACATATTAGTATCATCTTAGTTTCATGTACGCAACTTTAAACCGTCAATAATAGTATTAACCTGAAAGCAAGGGTTGCACATTTCATTAACTCATCGTCCAACTGGTATTACTACTTCATAAAAATCGTACAATTGCAAATTTTAGCACAAGAGGAAATAAGTATAATTTGACACTTAATGTAATTAGCATTGCAAGAAACAAAAAGAAGTTTTTAGGCTTCTATTAAAATCCCAACTACTGAGAATTTATTGCAAAGTGACAAAAATTGAAAATAAAAATGTATTAATGGAAAAACAGATAATATTAATAACACCACAGCATCTGTACCTACAATTAGCAAACTTGAAAGTAACACATTTCAAGCCTTATATAATCATCGTTAGTATTTTAATATATATATATATATATATATATATATATATATATATATATATATATATATATATATATATATATACAGGGTGAGTCAGCTTTTGTAGACAAACTTTAACGGAGATAGAACACATGTTCTAAAAAGAAAAGTTCCTATAAACATATGTCGTAGAAGGCTTCGTTTCGAGATACAGGTGTTGAATATAATTTTTTTCTCAAATTTTCATTATAACTCATAAACGAATGCTTAGATTTTTTCATGTTGGGGGGATAATGTCTATTAATTAAGGGGCATAAAACAAGCGATAAGAATGTTCACAAACTTGCACAGTGGCGGAGTGGGGTAACGATCCCACAGATCGCAAGTCCTATTCAGGATTTGTTCTTATGTTAAGTGGAGCGGCCATTGCTTGGGAAAGTAAGAAACAAAGGATAGTGGCCCTTAGTTCGAGTGAAGCAGAATATGTATCTATTAGTCAAGGGGCTAAAGAAGCCTCATATACATACAATTTACTTTATGAACTAACTAAAAACTGTCAACAGTTAAACAATATTTTACCTAATAATGGGATAAATATGTTTTGTGACAGTCAGAGTGCTATTGCCATAGCGTGTAATTCAATTACAAATAAAGCAAGCAAGCAAGCATATCCAAATTAGATTTCATTATATTAGAGAAGTCTTAAATAAAAAAACTATCCAGTTATCCTATGTTTCAACTAAAACTCAACTTGCCGATTTTTTAACTAAAGCTGTAACTAAAGAAAAGCATATATTTTGCACAAAGGGCATAGGTATGAATATACTTATTAATTAAAAATGAAGTTTTCTTCATTTCTGGGATCAAGGGAGAGTAATGGAAATATTTGTATTTTGTCTGATCCCATAAGTTTAGAAAAACAAAATGCAGTTGTTATTAAAAAAATAATAAACGTCAGTAAAAAATATTTTATTAGTTGTAAAAGTGTTGTTGTTCTTGCCGCATGTATCTTTATCGTTCTGTTAAAATAAACTTTTAATGTTACTGTTTTATTGTCTGTGTTTGAGTGCATCTCTGCTAAAAGAATTCCCATTTGCAAACCCATAAATAAAATGAATGTCGGCTTGTTCGCTGTTTGTAAATGTAAACGGCATGTTACACTAATTAAAAGCTGGCAAACCAAATGAAATAACTTTTTGAACTTAAAAAACAATAATTAATAACAGTGAAATTATTCAAGATGAAGCAAGTGTTTGTAAAAAGTCAAACTGTCGTTTCAAAATATAAAATTTAATAATTACTTGTTTTCCAAGGAGTATCACATTTTGTTGCAATGAAATAAGGGTGCATCATTTAGTTAACTTAAGGCGATCTATTGTACGTCGCTGTGAAATGTGTATTGAAAAGAACGGTTTACAATTTGAACAAAGTGTCTAATTTTATTATACTAGTGTTATTGTTATTTATTTATAAATCGTTATTGCTAATAATTCTTATTAATTTCACAATTATTAATTAAGTATTGTTACAATAATAAATAAGGATTGTTAAAATTAGTGTACTAAACAGATTTCAATTTACAAAAGTCTTGTATTTGAGTATGGCTTGATCAGTGGCGGCTCTTTAATGAGAGCAAGTGAGCAGCGGTCTATAACTTATTAGAATCTCACTTGAAAACTACATACATGTTTATGGCGAAATTCATACATACATAATTATACAGAAAGTATTGACCGCATAACGATAATAATTATGCATTTCTTTTTATACGAGGATAATAAAAATGGATACTAAAAAACCGATAACCTACCTATTTATAAATGAAAATGTGTTTGAAATTTTAAAGAAACGATCGTTAGGTACTAAAATGGCTCTAAATGTTTTATTATATCTTTTTATTAAAAACTTTATATTCAATTATTCACATAAAGCACATTACTTAACTTAGTGCCACATCAAACACTAAAAATCAAAATAACTCGGAAACGCAAAGGAATTTCGAAACAGAAGAAGATACATTATTTTGTTAAACTGTATGTAGATAATGAAAAATAGTCATTGGCGTAGAAGTTCTGTTTATGAAAGTGGTTAAGCACCTCTCTCCGCCACTGTGCAAGTTTGTGAACATTCTTATCGCTTGTTTTATGTCCCTTAATTAATAGACATTATCCCCCCAACATGAAAAAAATCTAAGCATTCGTTTATGAGTTACAATGAAAATTTGAGAAAAAAAAATTATATTCAAGACCCTGTATCTCGGAAACGAAGCCTTCTACGACATATGTTTATAGGAACTTTTCTTTTTAGAAACATGTGTTCTATCTCCTGTTAAAGTTTGTCTACAAAAAACTGACTCACCCTGTATATACCGTATGTCCCGTTTCGAGACGCACCATATTAATTTCCCATGTTAAATTTTCAATTGCATATTCTATCTCTATTATAAGTTTTAGAGAAAAATTTTAGTAACAAAAATTGATCAATATTTCGTTCTCAACATGTTTTGACCAATTTTGTAAAACAAATCCCAATTTGCTTTTAAAAAAGGCACTTACTAGTTATCGCATTTAAACAAAAAATCACACGTCAAGAAAAAACTAAAATTTATTTTCATATTTTCAATTTAAATCATGCATTGAGGAATAAAGTTGCAGTGTGGCAGATAAATGATAACGATATATTGTTCCTGATGGGCCTATATTTAGAAATAACAATTAGAAACCCTACTATTGTTTTATATAAAAATGTATTTTGAATATACATTTCAGAAAATTAACAATGATTTTTATTTTGAAAGACAAAAGATCCATCATATTATTGAAATGTTGCATTAGTAGTGATAAGGGGCCGGTTATAGACCATTTCAAGGTCACTCGCCCTCTGGTGGTGAGAAATGTAAGCTTTTGGATCTCTTTAAGGTCAAACTTTTGGTGCGAAAATTACATTTTTGGAGCTCGCTAAAAATAGAAATTGCAATGTCATCACCATATTATAAAATCACTCTGCGGCCAAACGTTTTGGCGGGAAATTTGGACGTCAAGGTCAAAAGTTAAAACAGAAATTTCAATGTCATCATCATATTACAATTCTTATAAGTCAAGGTCAAAGATTATTGACCTGTAGGGGTATCATATGCTATTTCTTAGAAGTATAAAAATAGAATAAGTTCATGGAAAGAAGAAGAAATTTTTGTCTAGGTTAGCGATTTTGAAGGATTCGGATTAATAATAAAAGGCTTCCTTGGGTGCGCATGATTAAGTATTAGCAGAAATGACGAAAATGGTAGTATGTAAGATAAGAAGCGCAAGAAAAGAATAAGTATTAACTATCGTCGAGCGAAAGAAAAAGTTGGAGGTGTTGACACGAAAAATTAAAGAATTAAAAGTAGATTTAGAGGTGTACGAAATAAATAGAAGAATGAGACAGCTTTGAGTTTGAAAATAAAAAAACATTTAAACATGTTTGGCATTAATATGTTGTAGTGTTTAAATTGTATTGTATTTATATGTAATAAATAATAGAAATTGTGACGTTAGGAAAAGCTTTTAATTTTAAAATGCACATATATAAAGTGATGAAGTGAAATTTTGTATTTCACTTTAAATGAAATAAATATTGTACACTGATATGCAATAGTGAATAATTAGGAATGAATAAAAATTGTAACATTAGAAAAAGCTGTTAAGTGTAATGTTGGAAACGGTAGTATGCATAAGATAAGAAGAGCATAATAATAAAGTTTTAACCCTGAAATTTTATGCAACTAACAATACTCTCGTGATGTTTTGCGTAAATTTATATTTACATTTTAATACTGTACAAAATCAATAAATTTTTAAGATAAATACTGATGTAAAATAAAATCCTTTATTTATTTCGGAATTATTTATAATATGTTGTTTATCTAAAAAATTTTAACGATTTTTTATTATTGAAAGCTTTCCTTAACTGTGAAATATTATACATCATAATTCGACATAAAACGTAAATGTATCTTTACATTTTTAATATTTTTCAAATGAATTGAATATTAATAGTAAATGTGATGTAATATAATAAATGTGATGTAATATAATAAATGTTTAATATATTTGTAAAGTATTTGTAATATGTTTTTTTTAATTATATTATAAAGTAATACTAACTCTCACGATGTATCTTTGGACATTTTACATTTATATATGCAATTACAACCCATTTTAAATGGATTGCAGTCGGAATGAGTAAAAAGCTTGCAATTGTGAAATGCATTGCCCATATAGTATTATCAGTATGATTTGTAATATTATATTTAACTTGAAATTCAAGTATTGTTCTAGAATGGAATGTATAATTGCAATTATTGTTGTGTACACGATAGACGTGTACTTGAACTATAAAAGTGATGTATGTTTGAAGGTGTGAGATGTAAGTGGATATATGTGCATATCTATGGGATGAGATAAAAGACGACTCGATGTGGACGTCCGCTTTCTCAGGGTGTAGGCGGGGATGGCATAAATAAAGTCATACAAAAGATGCACTCCTGAAAATTTAAAATTTGCATCTAATTCTCAGAAAAAATTTTTTTTTAACGCAGTTGCGTTTTATAAGTGGAAATTTGTCCATTTCATGTATAAATTTATCAAAATATGAAAAAATGACTTAAATTAACCAATTCCATTTTGAAACAACAAACTTTTTGTACTTACGTAAGCTCAGAAGAAACACATGTATGCAATTTATCCATTTCATGTATACATTTATCAAAATGGTCCTTAAATTAACCAATTCAATTTTGAAACAACAAAAAGCACTTAAAACATGACTTGTTTTTTAATTTAATTTGATTAGGACTCCAAATTTACAATGTTCGATGGAACGTGAATATTACTGCTTCAAGAATTGTAGGATAATGAACGCAGTTATTTTGCTTTGAAAGCATTGTATGCAAGTGTGAATGCGAACATTTTATATTTATCTTAGTCACCAATGCACATTGCAATTTTGAAACGGGATTTGCAAATGTATAAATGCAATTGTCATTTGTATTGCATAAATACATGGCGTAAAGTTTTCAGATTTACATGCTTTTGGGAACTGTTTTGACTTTTATTTAACGCAAGCTTTTTTTCACTTTTAACTGTACTATATTTTCACACTTTCTTTACATGCATGATATTTTACAATAATCTTCTTAGTATATTTTTAAGTTATCGTTTCATATAATTATGAAATTATTTGATATTAACATTTTGTATTCAACACTTGTTTAAGGATTCAATTATTTCCTTAACTTATTATAAGTTTTGTTATGAATGAATAAGTAAATATGTAATTGAAAATTATTATTAATTTTATTAAATACATAAATCAAAAGTTTACCTCGAGAAGGATCTGAACCTACGACCTGTACTCTGCTAGGTAAACTTTTTATTTATGTATTTACCAAAATTAATAATAATTTTTAATTTCCTTAACTTATTTGTTTTCACTTTTTAACCTTTAAATAAAACAACTGTTAAGTAGTTTCACACTCGTTTTCTGTTTCTTTCTTTATATATGTGATAGAGATATTTCATAAGAAATAAAGAATTACACATTTATTGATTTATTTATTATAATACGTGAATGTATAATATGTAAAAAAGATAATTATAATTACACTTAAGTTCCCTACCCTACAAAAACTAAAACTAAACACTAGTTTAAACAATACGAAAACTATCTCTGTCGAACAATTTCCACATTTTTGTTAGCTTTAGCCAACTCACTGGTTAAACGTTCCACTTTTGACACTACAGAATGTTCAGAGTCTATGTATGTTGACAAAATGTCCTGCAACCACCTAACACTTTTGATTTTAAATTCATGCAGGTTTTTGGGATCCTGCGTTTGGAGGGTAGGGTCTTGAGCTATGGGTGGTTGTGGTGGTGAACCCCTTGGTCTGATTAATTCCAAGTTTTTACCTCCATATTGGAGTAAAGGTGGCTGCAGTAGTGCTGGTGGTGGTGAATGTTTTTATACTAATACTAATAAATGATTAAGGAAAAAAATAATTAAACATAAATTTTTTATATATACATATATACATATCTAACAAAAATTATTATTATTATTACATCCTAAATTACTACCGAAAAAAAATAAATTACATTCTAAAAAAATTACTACTAATAGAAAGAAAACCTAATTACTAACTTACATACAGGTAACACACCCATCACACATCAATCCTCTCCAACGTACGCAAAATGTTTTCCGTATTTTTAATATTACGACGCACACATTGTAACTCGCGATTTGCCTTAGCCTGTTCTTCGGTAAGTCTTTCAATTCGCTCCATTCCCATCACCTCACTATTGACAGTCGTAAATTTTACGTAACCACGCAACACTTTTCGTTAAACGCCTGCAGGGTTGGTGGTGGGTCCTGCTCTTCACGCTGAGTAGGGTACTAATTTATTAGCGATAAATTTTTACCTCCGTATTGGAGGTTCTGCAGCGGTTTCGTTGTTGACCGTAGTTGCTGGTGTTATGCTGAAAAGATAAATAAATTTGGTTGTTCTAAATACTCTATGAATTAATAAAGGGAAATAATAATTTTAATGAAATAAAATTCAAAATACCTCGAAAAATCATCCTCTACATCGCTATCTCTAATTGAAATTACCGGGATGGGCTCTTCGAAGGGTGCCTGGGTTGGTTCAGTACTCTTCGTTGGTGCTCGCACTAAAACAGCATACAATATGCATGGTTTTTCTTTTTTTAATGACAGTTTTGATTTTTTGTTTGCCGAAGCCATGACTAATTGTAGGTAAGGAATGAGTACTCAATTAAAACTTTAACATTATATACATGTAGATCTGTTGACGTTAACAAAATTGCTAACAAGTGGAAGTGGTTGGTTGGTTCAACGAACTGTAAAGAAGGTTAGGTGTATGCATCCTTCTGAACTGAAGCTTTTGCGACAAGTTATAACCAGTTTGCAATATTTGCCCTTGAATTTCGGTTTATATGACTATATAAACAGATAAAGAGCAGTTTTATACCAGACAGTACATTGCACTCGTAGCTAGAATTGTAATTGTAAACCTAAAGTACTTCTATAGTTACTTAAATTATTAATTTTTACATATCAATTATAATAAAATATTTACATTGTTGGATACAGTTTTGAAGGTAACTATGCATAAGGTTTTACCAAATAGTAGTGATATTGCTAATTTGACAAGACGTATTATTCCATTGTTGAAAAGCAAAAATGAATTTGTAAAGCACATCCTTATAATTAACACTAATATTATGAAAATGTAAACTTTCACCATTAACACTCATAATAAAATACTTATCTTTTTGGGATTTTTTAATGGTGTACTTTAAATTATACAATCTAAACGTTTCGATAACACTTACAGTTATCTTCGTCAGTAATGTATGTTAAAATTGTTAAAGATGTAGTAAACAATTTTGTCAAATTTGAAAATTCAAACATAAACATAAGCCTGCTATTAATATAACAGTTTGAAAACGTAGAACTATAAATTGTAGTAAAGAATAACTAGGTCATTAAAATTAAATATTGTTAAACTGTCTCAAAGATGACAAACCAGAACACTCTCTACGACGAAAGCTAACAATGAAATTTGCAGCCTAAAACACATTTAACAAAATTTAATTGAGTTATGATGAAGTGTAAAGTTGTGAAAAACTTCAATTTTAAAATGATAGAAGCATTCACAAATCCGAACATTACATCAAAAATAACCCAGTTAAATCTAACAAAGAGTATCTTTATCAATAATTGAAGTGTTATTAACAATGAAATACACAATGCAGAACGTTCTTTGTAATTTTTAATTTCAATTTAATTTCAACTACTTATGTTAAATTATAGTGCTGTGAAATTTAACATATAATTGATAAAGCATTTGCTTCAAGGTCTAGGAAAACACAGCAAAAACAGACATACAAAAGTCTGAAAACAAATTAAAATCAAGGCATATCATTATGCTCTTTTAAAATTATAAGATGCCAAAACCTATTTAAACGAGATTTTCTTCTTGTCTATTAAAATTATTCGTGTTTATATATTTCAATAGCTTCACGTTGCAAACGAACATAATATTGTCTTGACAATATTTTCATATTGTCAAATTGAATGTCATGATTTAGATTATTCAGGCATGGTCAGCCAAGCAGACCTCTGGTTGAAATCAAAAAATCTCATATGTTCTTTGCGTCTTGTATCAAAAGCGTTTTGTGGTCCGATATACTTTTCCATGAACAAGATAACTTATACATGGAAGATGATAAAGGTTTGTCTTTAGGTGATCTAAATGTTTAAATTTTTCTTAGTAGTTTACAAAAATCCTAATGTCATTGATTAGATTTTCGAATGCTCTTTGTAACCTATCTGCAGAAAAGTTCTGCAGTTAAAAATTTACATTCAGGAAAAGTGCCGTTTGTAATTTATGCTGGTTTAGAAGGTATTTTGGAAAAGTGTACAAATTTAACGGACATAGATAATAATACTATATTCACTCCAAACTTACACCCTTGATATAAAAGTTAGGGATCATAACCATTTTACTGGTGCATTTCGGGGAGTATCACACCAGAATTGTAACCTAAACTATAAAGAGTCCACATTCTACCAGTCGTGTTTCATAATTTGTCAGGTAATGATTATCATTTCCATATTAGAGAATTGGCTACTGTTCCCTGTGCGATTTCACTACTACCCATAAACAAAGAAAGATATATTTCTTTCACAAAAGTAATATAAGGCACTAAAAGTAGGTTTAGATTTATTGACTCTTTCAGATTTATGAGTACTAGTATTGAAAAGTTGTCAGACTATTTGGAAAATAGTAAAAAAAATTATTACCCTTCTAATTGTAACAATGCCGAAGAATTTTCGCTACTAGTTCGCAAAGATGCGTTTCCCTATGAATATCTCGATTCTTGGGATAAATCAAGCGAGATCAGACTCCCTCCCTAGGAAGCGTCTTTCAGTCATCTCACTAATGAGAGAATCAATGATACGAGTTTTAGTTAATGTTTATAACAAATTTAATATTAAATGGTTAGGGGATTACTCGGATTTGTATCTAAAAACGGACGTTCTACTGTTAGCAGACAGTTTCGAAAACTTTCGACAAACTTGTTTAAGTACTTACAAATTTGATCCTCTGCACTATTACACAGCCCCCGGTTTGGAATTCGATGCTATGCTTAAAATTACACAAGTACAGTTAGTTTACAGACATTGATATGCTAATGTTTTTTGAGAGAGGAATTAGAGGTGGTGTGGCTCAATGTTCTAATCGATATGCTAAACCTAACAATAAGTACATGGGGGAAAAATTTGATCCCACTTCCGAAAGTGTGTATTAAATGTACTACGACGTAAATAATTTATATGGAGCCACCATGTCAGAATTTCTACCATTTGGCGATTTTTCTTTTGTTGATAATTTTGAAACTTTAGATTTAATAAACCATCCCGATTATTGGCTATATAGTCGAGTGTGATTTAGACAATCCCATAGAATTACATGAGAGTAAGAGTGATCTACCTTTGGCACCCGGACATATGGTACCACCCGTATCTGATTCCTAAATGAAAAAATTATTGCTTACATTGTATCCTAAACATAATTATGTAATTCATTACAGAAATTTGAAAGTATATTTAAAATATGGATTAAAGTTGGCATAAGTGCACCGTATATTACGTTTTAAACAGTCCCCGTGTTAAAAAATATATCGATTTAAGTACCACCATGCGCCAGCAATCTCAAAATGAATTTGATAAACATTTTTACAAATTAATGGTTAATAGCGTTTTTGGGAAGCTGACGGAAAATGTACGTAACCATAAGGATATACGTTTAGTAACGAAATGAGTCGCTATGGTGCTCGTGCTTACATAGCAAAACCAAATTTTCATAGTTGTACAATATTTGATAATGATATGCTTATCACTCAAATGAATAAGCTACAAGTGTGTTTCTCTAAACCTATATCTGCAAAATTCAGTGTTTTAGACGTTTCAAAAACTTTTTTATACAATTTTCATTACGGTTACACGCTACCCAAGTCTCATAATAATGCTAAGCTCTTGTACATGGATACGGAGAGCCTCATATACGCCTTTTCAGTTCCCGATATCTATGAATGCATTAAAGAGGACATTGATAAATTCGATACATCTGATTATAGCCCCAACAATATCTTTGGAATTCCATTAGTAAATAAAAAAGGCCCTGGCTTAATGAAAGATGAAAATCATGGCGCGATTATGTTGGAATTTGTAGGACTTCGTGCAAAAATGTATGCTTACATGGTTGATGACAAAGTTGTAAAAAACTCAAAGGGTTATACCCGCGCAAGCGTCAAACAGATCACGATAAATGATTATAAACATGTTTTATTTGATGGTGACGTAATAAGGCGTTATCAGCATCTGATAAGATCAAAAAACATGTGTTTGCAATCAAACAGAATAAAGTAGTACTTAATCCTTGTGATGATAAACGGTTAGTAAATTTCAATTTCACTGATACTAGGTCTTGGGGATTTAAGTTTACATAGCATTTTATTCGTCTTCTGTTTCAGAAAACAATTTTATCATTATTAACAGTATTTAAAACAAATTTCAAGGAAGAACTGTGGTACAGTAGTGATCAAATCTACAGAAAATACCTGAAGCGTTCTTTTATGGGGAAGTCCTCCCAGAAATCTATTTATTTGTACAGAATATATTACAATATATTGTTATTCCTGAATTATTTATATTTACTGGTGTGCTATAAACTCAAAGTGTACAGATGAAGTTATTATTAAGTCATTATTTGATAAAAAATTAAATGAAAAGACACAGACACAGACACAGACAGACACAGACACAGACACAGACAGCCACAGACACAGGCACAGGCACAGGCAGACACAGGCACAGGCACAGACAGACACAGACAGACACAGACGCAGACGCAGACGCAGACGCAAAAGCGCACACGCACGCGCACACGCACACGCACACGCACACGCACACGCACACGCACACACGCACACGCACACGCACACGCACACGCAACGCAAAAACGCAACGCACACGCACACGCACACGCACACGCAACGCACAGCACGCACGCACGCACGCACACGCACACACACACACACACACACACACACACACACACACACACACACACACACACACACACACACACACACACACACATACACATACACATACACACACACGTAACAGTAATATAAGGCTGATCCTAGCTCAAAAAGTCACTAGATTTGTAAAGAATTACTAGATTTGCAAGGTCACCTTGGTGGGGTCAGATCATAGCTGGTTCGCGTCTGCGGTTATACCATAGCTAAAAATAGTTTGTTCATGTCCTTACTAAAAGGTGGTCGCGTTATGGCTAGAAAGTATAGTGACAGCATCATCGTTGAAAGTAGCTTATGCGCGTAACCAGATATGTGTGGTAATCAAAAAGATGGTTCATATCTGCACTAATGTAATATAGTGGGGGTAGTTTAGAGTAACAATATAAGGAAATAGTGTAATGGGTAGTGAGTGTTGTGTAAAACATGTGGATGGCATACGCTTAAGAACAATGGACCAAAGCAACTGACCTGAGAACAGCGGTGGAACGTTGAAGCAAGAATTTTCGGCATTAGTATTCGATGCCGAACATGAGGCTGTTTACGGGCAATGTGATTATAGTGAAGCGGAGTATAACGTCCTAGTGAAAAAGTATGAAAAGGAGTAACGATATGTTAAAAGTTTTAAATTTAAAGAAAATATGTGGAACATGTTTTGTAGAGGAAATGAAAGCTGTGCAATTGCATCAGTTTTGCAACGATGTAAAAAAATGGACAGCATCTCCTAATGGTAGCAGTTCATCCTCATTAGATGGAGATTAGCCTATCGATACAATTATCAAAGTACACTCTCCCCTCTACCAACAAAATCATGATGCAGATAATATATATATATATATATATATATATATATATATATATATATATATATATATATATATATATATATATATATATATATGTAGAAATTGGTTTAGTGAACGCACAGATTAACTCGAGTGGGACTTGAAACCACGACCTCCACTTTGCTAGAGTGGGGATCTTCCATCTGAGCTATCGAGGAGGCAAGTCACAATCGATTCAAGCTTGAACAACTGTATGTACTTCCTAGTTACGATGTATTATAATTTTTATGCACAGAGTGAAGGATCACAGTCAACTTTTTGTGAATATCATGTGAGCCCGCGGGCTTACATGATATTCACTAGCAAAGTGGAGGTCGTGGGTTCGAGTCCCACTCGAGTTAATATTTTACTGTATGTACTTTAAAAGTTAATTTTAAATAAAATAAATTAATATATATATATATATATATATATATATATATACATATATATATATATATATATATATATATATATATATATATATATATATATATTGAGATGATTCAAATTACGTGCAAGTAGCTATGTAATTTGCATAGTAAAGTTTTATTTTACTTAGTAGAAATGGTACATTTCATTAAATAATTCTAGATAAGAATGATTGATAAACATTGAGATGTTTGAAAAAGTTAAATATTTCTTAATATAATTTTAATAATGTTAAAATAAGTAATCGACCGCACAGTACATTGAAGTATAGGATATGTTTGTTATCGTTATTGAGTTAATTCAAGTTTTCATTTAGTTTTGTAAGTTTATTTAAAACAATATTCCCTGATGACATGTAATACAGGTTGTAGTTGACAGAAATAATGTTAAAACTAGATTTAGGCTGGTATCAAGTGGCAATTCACATGTACGCAGCCAAGATTAGTAAAAATATTCGTATTTGTGCGTTAAAACTCATATTAGTGCAAAAATTATGAAAAACAGAACAAGCACATTAGTGAGTAACTATAAAACATGATTCAAGCAGCAGCTCTGGGATTATTGTGTAATCAACAATTTATGACCTTAAACTAGTGATTGACAACATTCCGACACTAGTCGTAGAAGACTAATGAACCTACGAAAGTGAAAAATAAATTAATGTGTGACTTGAACATTAAGTTTAAACACTTACATTAACAGTTATTGTGTTTAAAAGTGTGAAATTTAACATTAAAATTATAAAACAAAATGAGGTTATGTTTTCTCCTCGCATATAAATTTTTGTAAAAGTATTTTGAATTGAGACAATTTATATAAAATAAATTAGTAGAGGCAAAATAGTAAAGTAGCCTCAATTTTATGTTATAATTCCTTATATTTATGTCCATTTTTGTTAATTTTAGTTTTAAGAGTATTGGTAGAATTTAAATAATTTTCCTCTCAAATTGGCCGTAGGCATGTTTAAGATGGATATTTGGGTGTAGTAGTATCCCTATTCATATAGAGGTAGTTTCCAGGCCTGTAAAATTCATAGAATTAGTGTAAAGTCAATAAATAAGTGTAAAATTAACGTAGTTATTAAGTGTAGAAATTAGTCCATGTTTGGTTTCAAATTATAGATAAAATTATGTAGATTATGGAAATGTTTTTAGATTTAAGAAATGTTAAACGTGGCGATAGTTATAGGGCTTTAAAGAATTATCGTAATGTGAAAATTACATTAGCCAATAAGAATTCAGGAAATATTCTCCGTAACTAATGAAAACATTCGATGATTTGGTTGTCGAGTAAAATCATATAAATACAAGTGCTTTAGCTTCACAAACTCTCTTGATTTTCATCTTTAGCAACAACTTGCCAAAGTAAGCTGTTGCCAAATTTTTGAAAATAATTTTAAAACAAATTAACGTCACTTCGGGAATTTGACAAAGTGCGATTTAGTATCGGAAGTGTTAACAAAACAAGTGATAGTCTTTTGTCGAAAAATAATTAAATTAAGGTTAGTTTACCTTTTAAAATTTCAAATCAGAAGTTTTCGACTAGTTATAAAATATTTCCGCAGTTTCGACTTTGTCCGTTTTTAAATTTACATTGTGAATGTTAGTATGGTTATTTAATTGTGTTGTCTTCGTGCTTTTATCATTATACACCTTGTTTATCAAAAGTGTGTTTAATTTACAACAACCTTCAACGATCCATGCTTTTCAAAATTTATTTTGAAGTTAATTAAAAAATAGTGATGAGCCTAAAATAAAGATTCGTCAATATTCTAATAACAATAATGAAACTTACCTAAATGAATAAGCGTTTCATTTAAAAGAAAATTTGGATGTTCGAGGAGCAGAGTTGCAGTTCGCAGGAGCTGTTGTCTTCAATCAACTTCAGCAGCAGTAACCCACAAAGGAGGACATTGTATGTGAGTACCTTATTGTTGACATTGATACGTACTTTATTGTTATGTTCATAATTTCAATCCTTTGTAATAACCATGATGTGCAACAACAGGTATGCATGTCCAAAGGGAATGTTATTTGTTCTAAAAATTTAAATGTTTTATATTAATTGTTGTTTATTCAAACGTAGGTATACTTACTTGTATGTCGAATTTCACTGTTTGTTGTAGTCGAATCATATGTTTGCGTATTCACAGCGCATGCCCACGTATACGTTTAAAAGAATTTGTTATGTACAGGGTGTAACACAGGTATTAATGCGAATTAAAATTATAATTCAATTTACTTAATCAATTTAGATATGATAAAAATAATAGGACATTATCTAAATGTGCTTATATCATATTAACTATGATTATTGTATTCAAACAAGCAATATAATTCAAAGTAATAATCATTTATTTTATAATGTTAAAAGTAAAGTTTCTTCTAAATTTTGATCCCTATCCCTGGTGATGAGTCTCATGTTCTACCAATATTGTTCTACGACGAATATATTTTCAATATTAAGAGCTTTAGCCGATATTAAAATAATAATAAAATAAAAATAAAATTAATAATTATATAATAATAAATTATAAATATTATAACAATTATACGAGTGGTAAATAATAGTACAATATATATATATATATATATATATATATATATATATATATATATATATGTTTCTATTTAGATTTCCACAAGTACTAATGTTTAAACAAGACATTTTTTCTTTGAAACTTGTGTAATTAAACGCACAAATTAATTCAAAAAAAAAATAAAATAAATAAATTCTTGACAAAGGAACAAAGCACGTTCCCGAAACGTTGAATTAATTTGTGCGTTTAATTACACAAGTTTCAAAGAAAAATGTCTTGTTTAAATATATATATATATATATATATATATATATATATATAGACAGTTCCGGTGTCAACTATAATTCAAAAGCGTTCTCGAATCAGTAAAGATGGATCTATCTGCATTGAACAGCAACACTTTCAGTAAACCATTCATGAACGTAAAAGAGTTTGAAGTGGGTGCAAAATACAAAGTGATTGATATGGATACAATCGACACGAAGTATGGGAAACATATTGTGATTGAAACTGAGAACTTTAAGTGCATACTTCCCTTACGATTTTATGAATACTTCAAAAAAGGAGATCGCATTGAAAAGTTTAAACAATATCTAGCTGAGAAAGACGCGTACATCATCAGCGCCGGAACTGTAGGAAAGACAACTAATTTAACATTTCTGGAAAAATAATAATGTATATTCATATATAACTGTTTGAAAAATAAAACTATATATTTTTAATTGCAAATAATGGCTTTTATTTCTGGATTAAATGAAGAGTAGGTACATCATAATTAAGAGAGTTGTTATTGATGAGACTAAAAAAAAATGTAGTGTATAATATGGTAGTGTGGACCTTTGCTTATTGTAATGCAAGAAAAGGGCTGTGGGAAAGTTTGGCGCTGGATAGATTACGTTTCCGTCGTAAAATAAAACAATTGGGATGCATTTTATCACCCATACTACAATAACAACATCGTGCTGAGATATATCAGGATAGATTCTATGAACTGTTCTCCCATCCACCATCATAATAATGTTGTGAGGTGGGGGTAATAATAATAATAAAAATATATATTTGCGGTTACAAATTCATCAATTGTTGAGGTCAACGCAAGTCCAATCAAATGAATTTGAAAAGATTTTACATGGATAGCAAGAATAGTTGCAATAACTTCTTCACATGTTGGTGTTGGTGTTGTAATGATGGGGATAGTTCTACCACAGCAGCTACATCTACCGAGTGCTCTTTCCCAACCGAAAATGTACATAACAGCGCTGCTGGTGAATGTTTAATTGATTGTAGCTTATATAATTTATTCGAGGTCAATTCTCCAAGAAAATACGTTGAAGTTGGATACAGTACGCACCTAAATCTTGCGCCAGTTACACGAATTGTATCTACAGACGGGCTCCTTGTTATGAAAAGACAAGATTGGGAGATGCTACTCAAGTGGCAAACATATCTGGAAATGAAGTTTTTTTCCTCCCAAGAGACTGAAAACCGCATTGATTGGTCAAATATCAACGAGCATACGGACATTGAACACGAGCAAAATTCAGCAAAACCACGGCTGTTACTGTACGTTGAACAAGAACGGCACTGAAGAGCTTTTCAAATTAAAGGATATAATTAACTATCGGTTGGAATTACTGGAATCATAGGGTCGCCCATGTTTCTTTCAAAATCTCATCGAGCAAGTCAACAATTACCGACACTTTCGTAAGATGGAGTATGGCGACGATGATGCAACCAATAATGATAATATTTATAATGACTTTGAAAATGTGTTGAATTACAAGTATGATATAAATTCTCACAATACAGTTTTTATGATGGAGCTGTTGTATTATCGACCTAGCTATTTACTGTATCACATATATGAATAAACAAAATATTGGTAAAACAACCTATAAATATAGCAATTCCTCCCTCCATGCGAACAATGTTAGTTGGGAAGCGGAAAAGTGTACGTGGGGGTGGTCTGGTTAATACTCTCATTGATAAGCTACTCGTTGAGCTCCATATTCCCGGGTATCAGTATTGTGGTCCCGGAACTAAAGTAGATAAACGGCTTCAGCGTGGTGATCCAGGTATCAATCTCTTAGACGCTCATTGCAAAGCTCACGATATCAGTTATAGGGATAGTAAAGACTTGGCTAGTAGACATCACGCTGATCATATTTTGGAAAGAAAAGCTTGAGATCGTGTTAAGGCATCCGACGCAAAGTTAGGTGAACGCACAGCAGCTTTAGCTGTAGCAAGGATAATGAAGGCAAAACGAAAGTTAGGAATGGGCGTTAGCAGAACAAAACGACCGCGTAGCAGTCTATTGAAATTACTTAATTACTGACTGTAAAAAGGTTAGGTGGGAAGGAGAAGGTAAGCGTTCCCAGAGTAATTCACCTGCCTAAAGAGGGTGGATTTTTACCATTTCTTATACCGTTATTTGCGGGATTATCCGCGGTTGGTGCTTTAGCTGGAGGGGCAGCGGGTATTGCAAAAGCGGTTAACGCATCTAGTTGTGCAAGGAAAATGTTAGATGAAACTTCGCGCCATAATCGTACAATGGAAGCCATCGCTGTAGGAAAGAAAACCGGTGGGGCGATATTTTTGAAACCCTATCGGTCAGGAGGAGGTATGGCTTTGCACTTGGAACCAATAAAAAAAAACTTCAAAAATTACCGAAAAGGCCGTTCACTGATTTAGAGCTAAGAAAGCACGCAAGGGATGTACCATACTTTAGGGATGTGTTTGTGAGAGATAATATGCCAAAATTGTCATGGAATAACGAGTCTGGTATTATTAATTTAGATAATCAAAAGGGACGTGGTACTCATTGAGTGTTACAAAAAACGTGATGGAAGCGTATGGTACTATGATAGTTTCGGAAATATTCCACCACAGAGAGATGTTCTAGACTATTTTCGCGATTGCAAAATATACTATAATTACTCTCAGGAGCAACAATTCGGTACCACAAATTGTGGACATCTCTCTTTAAAGTTTCTATACAAATAGTATACTCAGTAGTTGGGCAACGTACAGTCACCATGTCAATCACCTCCAGTGTAGAGGGTGTTGGTAACATAGAGAGTAATAACTTTTATCCCCCGATCGAACTTAATTCAGAGAAAACCTACGTAATCGGTGTCGTCGGATTTTACGGTTGTAATACCATAAGGAATATACACGCTGGAAACGATAAATTTTATTACATAAAAGCGACAGAACTCAAGGCTATTGAAATTCCATATGGCGCATACGAGTTGGAAGAACTGAGCATCTATATAAAAACGCACATTCCTACAAGTCTCTTTAACTTAAAGGCAAAGAATAACACGCTCAAGTGCGAGCTTAGCTGTGAATTTGACATAGATTTTACTCGAAAGAATTCCATTGGACGTATGCTAGGTTTTGAACCGGTGATATTGGAAGCTAACGTTTTACATATCTCTGTATTAGATATACAAACAATTAAACATAGAGTGTAATATTGTCAAAGGCTCGTATAGAAACGGGAATCCAGCGAAGATACTGTATGAAATAGACGTTTCTGTCCCACCATGCTATCATTTAGACAAAATTCCTAGCAATCCTCAGTATTTGGAAGTCAACACCAATACTATCGGTAATATTTCAATTGAATTAACGAACCAGAAGGGTGAATTAATCGATTTCGGGGAGAGCGAACCATTTACGGTACGACTGGAACTAAAAGAATATGGGCTTAAGAATTAACCAAGGTCCGCTTCCATCTTTCCTCAATGATGCTATAAATACAGGACGTGAGCCTACAATGGTTTACTCAAACAGGGAGCGTGCTGGCGAATTAACGTCTGGCGAAAAGTACTTTTTGGAACCTATAAGGTTAAAACCACATAGAAATGGCAGATTCGTTAAACATCTTTCAAAGCGCACGTTTTGATGAGACCATCACCAAGTCTGATATTCATACATATCTTCCGTACGGTTCTCCTAATTATGGATTGTCCGATGAGATCCGTATATTGATACAGAGTCAAGATTTGGTTACCGCAACATATGATAGTTTCCTGTACATTGAAGGTAAAATGGAATGGAGTTCGGCCGTAGAAGGAGCCGGTGTAAAAACATGTTACCTAATTAACAACTTTGCACCATTCCTTTTCGAAGAAATACGCTACGAGTTAGGAGGTCAGAAAGTGGATACATGTAGAAATCCGGGTATAACATCCGCACTCAAAGGATACGTATCGTACACATGGAATGAAAGCAAAGGTTTACAGCATTTGGGATGGTCACCGAAGAATGAGGAACCGTTACAAGTAGAACACGCTAAAAGCAACAAAGAACAACATTTTACCGTCTGTATAAGTCTAAAACACATATTCGGAAGTATGGAAGATTATCAACAAGTTATCGTGAATATGCGACAGGAGTTGGTGTTAATACGTTCCAGAAGCGATGCTGATTGTTATAAGGGTACCGCTGACGACGCTAAAATAACGTTAAATAAAATTCAATGGAAGATTCCGCATGTGATGCTAAGCGGCAGTGCTAACTAAGTCTGTTCCAAAAAAACAATAAAAATACAACCATTACGATTCCGTTTCGTCAATGGGAACTATACGAATTGCCAGCTTTAAAACAGTCGCATATATGGCCAATTAAAACTTCCACTCAATTGGAGAAGCCTCGATGGGCAATTGTGGCTTTTAAAAAGGGGAACAAGTTTTCAACGACAGAAAGAGCGGCCGATTTCGATAACTCGAAAGTTACTCATACGAAGCGATGCTGTAACAACCTTTTTTGTGGTTGTATTAAAAAGTACATTAATTTAAGAATCGTTCATTTATTTGGCGTATTATTAGAAAAGTTTTAATTATTAATATGTAGAATTGAGAATGGCAATTTAATTGGCATTTCCTAGAACATAACTTTTGGGTGTAATATTACATAAATAGTTTTAGTTCCTTTCTTAAAAAATTGGATTTATATTATTATATCCGCGCAAGCGTGAAGACTGTTAGGGGAATACACTTGAGTTATTCTGAAAGCTTTTTTAATTCCTTAATGCTGAATGTTCCAGCAATAAGCATGATTTTTACCTAATTTTTATATTTGGTGCCATCAGATTTTGGTGGTAAGTTATTTTTTATCATTATATTTAAAACTAAAGCGTTTGCTTTTTTTAGGCACTTTTTCTTAAGTACTTTTTAAGTACTCACCTTTTAAGTACTCACTTTGCACTCACTTTACAATTATTTTACTCATATTTTTAATGCATACTTTATATGGCATTTTATCATATATTTTTAATGGCACGTATAAGTCAGTAATTTTACTATTCTATTAATTTAAATGGCAAGTTTTACTTGAATTACATTTACAACGCAAGTTCTACATACTTTTACAAATAAATTTGGAATTAAACTTCAAGGAAATTCCATATTTTAAGGATAACTAACAAGACATTGACCTCACCATATGAACCATTCTGCTTCATAGTTACCAGTTAGAGTGTATGTACAGAACCGTTAAAAGGTAATGTTTTTATATAATTTAGTATAGTTTATGACTTCTGATTTTTACGTTTTCAATCATATATTAAATAAACTTATGTATAACTTGTTGTTTTATTTTCATCTGTGTTAATTTGTTTAGTAGTATTCATTAACTAGGTTTTGTTGTTCCTATAGATATATAAAAAAAGACAACATGGCGCTCGAGATTTTATTATTTTTTCATAATTTTTGATAACAGTTTTGGAATTAATGAAAATAATTAAGCAGAAAAGAAGCTACTAGCATTTCAGGTAGGTTAATTAAACTCTAAATTAGAACCCTCCATATTCATCTACCGATGAGCCGACGGCAGTGGCGATTATTATTTGTAATTTTATTAATGTTACAATTTGACGCCATTTAATAATTGTTGTTATACTTGGCAGCCGTTTATAAGGTTACTGCATTTGGATTTCAATGTCAACAAGTACATAATAGCCTACCAAAATTATTTAAATTTTCGAGAGACTATTATACCATCAACAATCATGAGGATGCATTGTTTGACTATTCGCAATTCAAGATATGCCCAATATTCGTAATGATTGCTCAAAACAAAATGAATCACTAAAACACTCGACTGTAGATGTAAAACTTGAAATGGAAGCGTTGGAGGTGTTTGAAGCCGATATCGTTGCCTATTGCCTCATATTACATGATGCCATAGTGCAATACAATCCTCTGGCGGGAGAAGTGAAAAAACTATAATATGTTATAACAATTTATTGTAATATTAGATGTATTAAATAAAGAACCATATTGACAAGTTGTGGAGTTTTATTTGGGATAGACACTGATCAACTACAACAACATGCGAGTAGTGGCTCAAACTCAAAAACTACCTATTGTAAATCTCGATGATTTAACTCGAGCTGCAAACAGCGAGATACAACGGCATGGAGAGTTACTTCCAAACAGCGTACGCGCTATAATTTGTGGTCCTTCCAATTGTGGGAAAACAAACACCATGCTCAGTCTCCTAACTGAACCGAACGGTCTTCGTTTCAAACACGTGTATGTCTATTCAAAATCGTTGAATCAAGAAAATATCGACTCTTGGGTGAAATTCTAGATCCCCTGAAAGATATTGGTTATTATTGCTTCAGCAATAATACTGACATTATGGAACCGAGCGTGGCAAAACCCAATTCAGTGTTTATCTTTGACGATATCGATTGCAAAAAACAAAACCATATTAGAGCGTACTTTTCAATGGGACGTCATAATAACATTGACTGCTTCTACTTGGGTCAAACATACTAAAAGCCCCAAACAGCTGATTAGAGATAACGCCAATTTGATAGTGCTCTTCGAACAGGATGATTTGAATTTGCATCACATATATGAAGATCATGTCGCCCCAATTGTGAGCATGCAATTGTTTCGAGACATGTGCTCAGAGAGTTGGCGAAATCGATACGGATTCCTGGTAATAAATAAAGACGCTGAAGTACAAAACGGCCGTTTTAGGAAAGGCTTCGATCAGTATATAATACCATAGCGGTATCGTTAAAATATCATTTGAGAAAAACAGCTACAAGTAAACAGCCCCATTTCAACAGGATACATAACATACCTGTTTTAAACAGAGCTGTTGATTTACCTGTTAGACCTGTTTATCTGTTTTATTGTTGACCGCACCGATGGATAGCAAATGATTAGCGTTGACGAAACAGCAAAATATGATCATCTTAAGGAGGATCGATTTACTAAAGATTCAAATTTCACTAAACCAAAACTCATTGAACCACTTTCAAGCATCGCAAAGAAAATCGAACCGCTAGTAAAGACAGAGCCGGAGGATGGGAGGAGGAGGTATTCACAAAACCGTCACCAAACGTCATTCCTCCCTATCAAAAAGAAAAGGTCGCCGATTCAGCAGTATGGTACCACACCGTCAATACCTTATCATTTGCGAGGAATTAACAAACGAAGATCATCTTCTTTTAGTAGTAGTAGTAATTATGTTAGTCGATTCGCACAACTTCCGTATTTTCTGCGTCAAGAGACACCATCGTTCCTCGAGACTAGTGTGATTGGAGAAATTACACCCCAAGTGAAAGAAGAAGAAGAAGAACATGTAGCGAATACCACCGATTCTATTTCACTCAATACCTCTTCATCGAGAGAATTTCTGGAACAATATGATCAATTACCACGGATATACATAGAGCACATGCTAATCGATGCATCTAATGCAATTGATACTACTTATGGAGTCCTTTACGACATTTCAAGCGATAAATGGGCAATTGGCAAGACACCGGTAAAGATAGACGGAAAGGATTTGGTTATTAAGGGGGTTCGGTATAATGGTACGAGCGGTCTCTATGATCTAATAATAATGAATCAACCAGACAAACGTCTAATAACTAGCGAAGACGAGGCGAACTATACACAAATCTTAATTTCAACTAATGCAGCTCGTCATGATAACAACCCGGATGAACAATTGAAAGGTACACGTGCCAAAAAATATACAGGGATAATTAAACCCTTACTGGAGAAGGTGGTGGTGAAGGAGAAAAAGGGGGGGGGCGAAGTTACAATATTCAAAGAAATTGGGCGACCGTTTGAATACAAATACTGGAACGACATGCATGAATTGATTCAAGATTTGGAGGTCCTATGGGCTGAAAAAATGGCCGGTAATACTGGGCTCGTCATTGATATCATATCAGACGTGGTAGAACTATACGAAGATGGATATATTGAGAAACTCTCCGAAAACTTGTTTAGTCAACCATAGTTCGCGCAACAATGGACAAGTTTGGACGTTCTCATGTTCACGCTCAATTCCATAAACTGCCAAAACACAAATCTCCATTACGGACGATAAGTTTAATGTCGAAAATAAGCGTTTAAGTAATGTAGCCGATCCCATCGAACGTCAAGACGCGCTTACCTTACAGCACTATCAACTGACGAGGTTCCATTTAAATGGGAACCGCTTAAGACAGTAGCCGATCCTCAAGAAGACACCGATGCCATAAATAAAGGCTACCTTGAGTTTTGTCTTCAGTCAGTGAAGTCGCTTATAAATGGTGTTCGTAATTATGTTGAGGTAGTACAAGCAGATTTAAATGCAACTAAAGAAACATTAAGTAAATTGATAAAGGTGGAACAAGTGGTAAACGAGTTGCATAAACCGGCACGCAAAAATTTTCCTCGATGATCTGGCAAGCCGATTTAGCTGAATTTACCTTACGCCAAACAGAATAAGGGCTACAGATACATACTGGTAGTTATCGACTGTTTCTCTAAATACCTATGGACGAGAGGTTTGAAGACGAAGACGAGTGCAGACGTTATGAACGCTATGCAAACCATTTTTAAAGAACGGATTCCTAAAAATCTGCAAACAGATATTGGAAAAGAGTTCTACAATAAGCAGTTCGCTAATCTGATGATAAAACATAACATTAATCACTATTCCACCTACAGCACAAAAAAAGCTAGCATAGCAGAAAGAGTGATTAGGACCATCAATAATACCCTGTATAAAAAATTTGGGCTGCGTGGAAAATACGTATGGTTTGGTGCACTTCTCGAAGAAGTGACGACAGAGTACAATAATCGTAAACATCGAACAATTGAATGAAACCTAGCGAAGTAAATGCTAACACAAGCTTAATGTATATTCGAATCTGAAAATCTTTAATAAAACGATCGATTCGATCGATTCATGGTGGGTAACATAGTCTGCATTAGTAAATTTAAAAGCATATTTGATAAAGGTTATATACCAAATTGGTCTAGTGAACTTTTCAAGATTCTTAAAGTACGTGTAACCAATCCGGTCACGTACTTGCCAGAAACATGAAAGGGACACCTATACTAGAGGATTTTATGGACAGGAACTGCAAAGGTTAAATATCCGGATGTGTATTCAGTGGAAAAGGTCATTCGACGTAAGAAGAATAAAGTGTACGTAAAATGGTTGGGATTAAACGAATATTCATGGATCGATATGACAATGTAGTTTTATAAGCAATTATTGTAAGGCAATAAGCTCATTTTAATTCAATAATGCCGGTAAAACAACAAGCACTTTGGAACACTTAAATTACTGTAGAAAGCATCACTATTGGTTTAATAACGGATATAAATGTCCCTTGTATAGGTACCGACTAATATGAATATAAATTATTGTAATATAGTGTACTTAAGGAACTAACGTAGAATGTAATTTCTGTAAGAATAATAATAAAAGACCAATTGTAATTTTTATTATTTATTAAAAAACATACTGATACATACATAATTTTTTTAATACCTAATTATCTTATATATTAGGCCTAAAGTGTTTATGTAGTCCTCAAACTTAACTGATGGCCACTTCCCCGAGTCAGGTCCGCTTATCCAACCTAACCGTTCGCCTTGAAATCTCCGACCTTTTTCAACGTTTTCTAGAATCCAGTTATATATTGTGAAATGTTCATAATTTTCCGATGGTTCAAAAGTGTATTTCAAGTTTTGTTCATTAATTACATCGATATGTAGCTTAAGTGATTTACAATTAGCATAATAAGCAGCAGTTGAAATAAGTTCGTTAGTAACCCAAATAATGTCATGATAATGTTTCTTAACATTTTCGATATATATTGTACGTTAGGTGTAAGGTAATGGCAATTGTCATTATCGTTTAGCAAGTTACATACATATCTTTTAAAAGAAACTTTTAAATTTAAGGAAACATTAATTTGACTAATTACATTTTCTTATTCTATATCAGTTATAAAAGCTTTTTCTATACAAACTTCTAATAACATTTTAATATAACTGTCTAACTTAACCTTTACGTTAAATAACGTGTTAATCGTATCGATACACGCTCCATCTGCATTCTCAGCATACCACTTAAAGCATTCATCAGATATTACAATATTCCGAAGTATGTTAACAACTAGCGTATAAACCTCTATAGATCCCTTCCCCATTAAGGCACGCTTCAAAGATTTCTTATAAATTTCTTGCGAAGAATGTTGCAATTCATCATCCATTTGTTTTTTTAGAGATTGTTGATTACTCATTTTAAAATGTCTACAACAACAAAAGAAAAGTGTAAGATCATGTAACATTAAATCCCCAAGGACGAGTATCGGTTAAACCAAAATGTATTAATATTTTATCATCATAAAGACTAAGAACCACCTTATTTTGTTTTATTGTAAACACCGAATGTTTCTTTGATCTTATAAGACGCTGGTGGCGCTTTACAATCTTACAGTCGAACAAAGCCCTTTTATAATCATCTATTGTAACTTGCCTGACACTAGCCGACGTAGAACCTTTTGACTTCTTTACAACTCCGTGTTGGTTAACAGAGTATGCATACATTTTTGAGCGTAAACTAACAAACTCTAACATAATTTTGCCGTGATTTTCGTCTTTCATTAATCCTGGCACTTTTTTGTTAACTAATGGAATGCTATAAACGTTATCAGGAGCATAGTCTGAGGTATCAAATCTATTAATATCCTCTTTCATACTCTGATATATGTCGGGTACAGAGAAGGCATACACACGACTGTCTGTGTCTGTATACAAGAGTTTGGCATTATTTTTAAATTTCTTTAAAATATAATTATAATCAAATTCATACAAAAGTTTTTGAAACATCTAATACCGAAAATCCTGCATATATAGGTTTATTCAAAAAAACTTCCAATTTGTTCATTTCTATTATAACCATGTCGTTGTCAAATATAGCACAATTATGAAAATTGGGTTTGGATATAAGTGCGCGAGCCCCAAAGCAACCTTCCCATTTTGTGACTAAACGCACATCCTTATATTTGCGCACATTTTCCATAAGTTTACCAAAAACGCTATTAATCATTAATTTAAAAAAGTTGTAACGATCCAGATCCTTATCTTAATTAACTTCCCTTAATTAAATCCTATTATCCCGCAATTGCATTCCTGTAATGTTCAAATTCCGTCAATTGCGCACCTTTCCCACCAAAATCCAACTCCCAAAACAAAAATTTGTAATAATTCTCCTTCCACCTAACCCAATCCCTATAAAAACGACCGCAGTCCTAAAACACTTAACTTTCACTCCACTTCTCCTAGAGAAAACCAGACCTGATCCTTTCTTATAAATTGGAAAAAAACCAAACACCAGCTCCTTTTACACCTGAATCTAACTTACATAGAAACACAGTACACGTTCATTCGCCTCCTGGTGTAAAACCTTGGGAACGATACACACACTCAAATTACACGCCGCTTCCTGGTACCTTAACATACAAACATCTTCGCAGGTTTTAGAACCATGCGTTTTGTTTTGTTGTTAAACCTCCGCTACAAGCGTTACTCAAGTGACGTAGAGTAAATTTAATTCCAACCCGTTAACGGCGACAAGCCGCTGACACCAACCTAAACACCATGTTCCCCGAACTCACCGATGTAAACCGTTTAGTTCGACTTCCCCAGCTTCTAGGCGAAAGCCAAAGACGCTCCATAACCTGACTTTGTATACACACTACACGTTACAAAAACCCCAAACACATATCAATTTATTTCCTGTAATTATACCAGAAAACCATTTTTATTTTTCCTATTTTAATTCCTGATTAACTTTCATTTTTTATATAAAATCCTGTTTAATTTACATTATCAACAAATCCTGAATAGAGTCAAGATTTCTATAATCAATTTTGATATGATAATAAAAAATTGCATTGTATTCACAAAGAAAAGTCAATGGGTAAAATTCCATTATATTAAAACACGTGCAAAAGTTTAACCATTTTAAATACAATCTTTGAGCTTTTCCGTTAATGCAAATAATTACGATTTTCACAATTAAAAGTTCTTACATTTTACTTAACGAAGCTTAATTAAGCCGAGTTAAAGAATAATACCATTCCAGAATATCATTTTAAGGCCCAAATACGCCATTAATTACGAATTCAATCTTTTCATATAAAGAAGTAAATATTCAAAATTTATCAACACTCACCTGTAAAGGAAAATCGACCGTATTGACTTTGATCATTTTTTCCAAAGCATAACCCCTTCTTTCATATCCAGATCCAGGCATATTGGTAAAAGATAGGATTACCCTATCCTCACTAACTTGGGCCCCTAATTTAATTAAAAAGATTAAAATAATTTGTTTTAAACACTGATAAACAACGTCCGTCATCCTACAATATCAGGCCGGTAACGAAGCCACCTGTAATAGATTTTTTTCTTTCATTCAAAAATTATAATTAATAATTTAAAATAATTATTCCACTGTTAATTAACAAAGAGCACTAATAAACAACCCCTATTTATTAGAGAGAAAAACGTATATAAACTATTAATTCTTCTAATTACAGTACAATTTCGAGACCTGTAGAGCAGCAACCCACCATACACCAGCGTCCAGAGTTGCCTAACCAGAGAAGCCGACAAATTTCAAATATATATTTTTTAGTTAAGTTTTAAAGTACAGTTTTTATTTATTTTGTTTAAACATATTAATTTATAAAATAAATGCCTGTTTTAAATTGAGGTTGTTGTAAACTGTGTTAAACTCACCACCAGTTTCCGAATTGAGCATAAAGCATAAAAAAGGGTATACAAAATTTAAAAACATTAAAATTTTCTTTTCTCATAATTCCCTTATAAAAAGGGTGTTATAAAGTTATTATCGAATTAATTTTTTGATGCCTGTCTTAACATTGTTTTCAAAGCTATATATGTTTTTAACCACGCTGACTGTTTGAAACGCAAAACCCGATTTACTTTAACTAGTCTTAATCCCTGCTCTAAATACATTTTTAAATTCCTATAGTGAAGAACGTAGTTACGTTTTGGATACAATGTGAGCAATAATTTCTTCAATTTGGATTTGTAATACGGGACTGGGGGTATCATGTGCTCAGGTGCCAAAAGTAGGTCGCTATGGGACTCGTGCAACTCTGGGGTAATCCAAGTCACAATCTATGATGTAACTAATGTCTGAATCGTTAGGATTATTTAATATACATTCAATATTGGGCTCGTCAACGAAAGAAAATTCACCATATGGTAAAAATTCTTCCATTGTTCTTTCATAAAGGTTGTTAACATCATAATAAATTAAAAAGCTCGTTAGGGCACTAGAATCGTAGCTTTCACCCATGTATTTATTATTAGCTTTCTAGTAACGGTTGGAAAACTGCGATACTCCTCCTCTAGTACTTCTTTCGATGAACATAACCATGTCGATATCGGTAAAAGGTTCTAATCTAACTTGAGAAATTTTTAGCATTACATCAAATGCCAAACCTGGTGCGGTATAATAATAAAGAGGGTCCAGTTGATATGCACTTAAGCAGGTTTGACGAAAATTTTCAAAAACATCCGCCAAAAGTAAAACATCTGTTTTTAGATATAAATCCGAGTATTGGCCTAACATTCAAGTCTAAACGTATTCCAAACATTAACGGCATGCATATAATCTTGATCCGTAACATCTTCGTTATGAAGCTGATTAAAAATGCAGTTTTAGGAGGTAAAATAGTTTCATTAAGTTTATCCCAAGTGTCAACATATTCATACGGAAAGACTCCCTTACGTACTAATAAATTAAATTCATTAGTACAATTTGATCGGGTAAAATTTTTTTTATCATTTTCCAAATATGATGACAATTTCTCAATACTGCTATTCATGAACCTATAGGAGGCAATAAACCTAGAGTGTATCCTTGTGTTGTCTACTAATTTGGTGAAAGAAATGTATTTTTCTTTATTTAAAGGTAAAAGTTTGACCTGGCCCGGAAAACCCTTTGCTAATTCGCGAATAATAAAGTGTGATTCGTAGCCACTAAGATTGTAAAATACTACAGGTATAACATGAAACACCTTAAAATTTAAATTACAACCTCTGTGTGCCGCGGATCTATACTTTCCTGTCAAATGATCGTGGTCTCTAACTTTAATATCATCTCCCGTAAACGGTTTCCTACAAATATGACATGCCACTGCGTTCTCAAAATCTTCAATCTGATCTTGTGTTAGATTATCCATTGGTACAACCGTATTAAATATATTGTTAACCCAATACGCCAAATTTAATAATTCATTAACAAACACGTAATACAATCCTCGCCCCTGTACAATTGAAATTTAGATAATGAATTGTTATAAGAACATTTCAAATAATAAGCTATACTAAAGGGAACATGTTTTTCGCATACACGTGTATTACTTCCTTCGTCATATACCAGAGAGGATTTTTCGAGTATGCTTTCAAGGTCTGTATAAATGACGAACGGTACTCTTTTTTGATATGTGAAATATTTAAATTCTAAACATTTTTCATCGTCACTCATCGGTAATCTAGAGGAACACATATTAATTTCATGACAATGAATAATATGCTTTTCTAAAAGAATGTTTGTGGAGAAATGATTCAGACATCGATTACAAAAGAATTTTTTATGATCCCTATTGGATAGTTGCTTGGCAAACAAAGCTGACATACTTTTTATCCATGTAAAGTGATAAAGTGTATTACTATTATTATTATTAATGTAACTTGGTACGCCTTCTTCTTCTGTACTACATTCGTTATTTGAATCGCAAGGTAAAATCAGTAAATTAATTGACTCTGTTATTTATTTGGATCTTACTTAATAAAAATGGAAACACTTTTTTACCCTTTACACAATATAAGTTAATGGAAAGGTTGTTTAACTTTTCAAATTTGCTGATGTCGTTTAATTTAATAAGAAATGGAATGGATTCATAATTTAAAATATCTCTAAAATGAGGATAACTGTAAACTCTATCGTTATGATTTTGTACTGGGAATAAAGCAGATGCTATGGCCCACAAGAAACAATATTCGTCATTATTTTTTACATTAACAACTGCCCGCTTCATTGCTATGAAATTAGGTACTTTAACATACGTTGAAACGCCTCCCCTTATATGAATGTAACTATTAATATTAACCTTTAAGTGTAAAATTTCTTGCAATGCGCATCCCGAATCCCTTTCCGCAAACTCTTCTAATTTTGCCTGCAGTTTATCGAATACATGAGTTTTGTACCATTGTTTAAGATCGGTACCAACATCTATAATTGCATTTTTGGATGCAAACGTTTTTAAGTCAAGCTCAAGGTTTTGGAGTTGAATGAAATGACATGCTAAAACAACATTTACTTTCAGCATTGATTGCCGTAACATTGCATTAATTTTTCTCGAAAAACTTTTATAAGCACATTTCAAGAATACTAACGGGTCTTTAATATTTAAATTGACTATAATACCTGTAAGTAATCTGCCATTGAAGCAGGATTGTACATCGTGCCACTGCAAGTTACGTGAACGGATTGCTATATCAGCGCCTCTTTATCTAAAGTGTGCCTTAATTGCTTTAATTTTGCCAGGCAACATTTGAGAATTGATAAATTACTTTCAAGTCTAAGCGGATTTTCATTTACAGTATACATTTGAATTTTAATAATTTTTTTTAAATACCTGATATTATTTCTTAACATATGAATATGTCTGGTTATTTCGTCCTTAGTTTTCAATAATTTCATAGCATTGCGAATTACCTTAATTAATTCAGTACTTGTAACCGAAACCGAATTTATATTCATATCTAATTATTTTAATTGCTTATTTACCTTAGAAGCTATAATATTCAATGCAAACAAGTATTATTTAAATTAACACACACGAACAATTTTAAATCAGCGTAACTGGGGAGTAACCGTTTTGTTAACTATTTTCCGACTACAAGAACACTTTAGGACTATTACAAAGACAATTGTCAGAAGGTAATCGCTCTTTAAGTTTAAGCTGCGATATCTGCCATCTTACCGTACATCATCGGTTTATATACCTTTTTAAGTTAACGATAGAGGGTACAATAACCCGAAGGTCAACGAGTTCATGGCACATTGATGTCCTTCAAAAGATAAAAAATAGAGCAAAGTTATAAAATAGTAAAGCGCATAAGACAATACATAATGTACTAAGGCCGCTATTCAACGTAATCTGACACCTCCGGATATTACCAAAAAATGTAATTTGACACTCCCGAAAATTTCCTACACTGGATGTCGTTAAATTTTTTTAGGTATGTACTACTAATTTTATAGATCACATATTCACCTTGGTTTAGTCCCTTAACCTTATTTAAGTTAACGAACTATTCCCACATATGTTTGATCATTACCCTTATCATTTCCGTTTGTTTTACCAACGTTAACAAAACCTATACGTATATAGGTTAACAAACTGTTGTCACATATGTTCGTTCATTGCCCTTATCATTTCAGCTTGTTTTGCCAACGTTAACAAAACCTATACGTATAAAAGTTAACAAAATGTTGACACATATGTTCGTTCATTATCCTTATCATTTCCGCTTGTTTTGTCAACGTTAACAAAACCTATACGTATATATAATTTGAACATTACACTTCTTATTCAGCTATTATATGTACGTGCACATAATAGTATATATATATATATATATATATATATATATATATATATATATGTGTGTGTGGAAGACTTTGAAGACCAAGCGATATCCGAAATCACAGAGAAACCAAGGATGTGGCTTAGATACGTGGACGATACCTTCGTAGTTTGGCAACACGGCAAGCATAAGCTAGATGAATTCGTAGATCATCTAAATAGCCGCGCACCCTCCATCAAATTCACAATGGAATTGGAGTCAGTACAAAAACTACCATGCCTGGATGTACTTGTACACAGGAATGACAACACTTTCACGACAAGTGTATACTGGAAACCTACCCACACGGGGAGGTACGTACACTACAACTCCAATCACCACAAAAACGTGAAGTTAGGCGTGGCAAAATGCTTGTACGATAGAGCAAAAACAATATGCTCAAAACAAGAGGATCTGAACAGAGAAAAAGAAAATATCGTTAGAACACTCAAATAAAATGGCTACCCCGATCTAACACCTAACCTAAACAGGGAAAGGGTAACCGAAAAAGAAGAACCTAAATATACAGCGATAATACCATATATACAAGGTACCTCGGACAAAATACGATGGATAGGCAGCAAATACAAGATACGCACTGCCTTCAAATCGACCAGAACGCTCAGGGGAATACTAACCAAAACCAAACCATAAAATGAAGATCAGCACTCCAAGAATTGTGTATATAACCTACCATGCGAATTCGGCAGATCATACATAGGAGAGAGCAGTAGACCACTCAAAGTGAGAACGCAACAACGTCCGCAAGGGCGAAATAGAAAGATCAAGAATCACCGAACATGTCTAGAACGAAGACCACCGCATCCAATGGGATAACATACAGATAGTGGCAAAGGCCGAGAACACAACTCGTCGGAAACTCAAAGAAGCCACATACATCGTACTATCAGAAAATCCAATAGGCCAAGCTAGTGTCGAAATGAAACCCATATGGATTCCAATAATGCGCGAAGAGCTTAAGCACAATACACCTGAGCAAGAAGTTACGGCGCAACATGCGCAATAAACTTCTGCGCAACCACGAACAAGTTTAATAAATATATATATATATATAATATAATATATATATATATAATATGTAAGTGCTAAAATATATATTGAATTGTTCAGTGGCTCAGCGGTAAAGGTGTCAGACTAGTAAGTGAAAGGTACCGAGTCTGAATCTGAGAGTAGTCAAGTGCTTGGGAAAAAAATATATATAACATATGAATTCGACTCAGAAACAGTCCTTCTCAGGACTAAGCCTGATGACGCAGAGTCCGCTTCCGAAACGTCGCGCTCAAAAAGCATAAACTGTGGAAATAGGCTGATCAACTCCACTAATACTTGTATGTAGTTATTTTAACTTGATATTAATAATCGACTACCACTTTCCTATTAATTAATGCAGTTTATAACTGTTTAATAATTTAATGCATTCCATAACAATAGTTTATGTAATCTCAACGTTCAAATTATTTAAAGTAATTTTGCAGTAGCAAATTTTTTAATATATTTGTAATTATTTTGAATGTAAATTTATAAGTACAATATAAATGCTAAATACGTTAGCAGTAATCAGGTTTTGTGTATTACTTTCTAAATTAGCTAATGATCGGAAAGCAATAGCCAGTTTATATCCAACCATTCATAAGTAGAAAACGTGTTTAGCGAGACTACATGTGGATACGTTGTATAAGAAAATATTTCAGTTCAACATATGGTTATTATTAGAACAGCTGAAAGAAAAAACACTGCTGAATGTTTTTACTTGATATTGCTAACAAAAAATGTCGATAAAGATTTTTAAAATGTATTGTTACTCTTATAGGATGACGTCATAAAATCAGGTCTACACATAGTTGGTACGTGTTCGTGGATTTTAGACTTGTAGTTATTGTTAATTCGCGTATAATAATAAAACCATTAAAACCTTTCGCCTTTTATTTCCATTATATCAATTTGATATTCTTAAAAACATGTTAATTTAAATTAACTCTATGTTATATATAAGTAATTATTACTTTCCAGTCCTTTTAATGAGATTTTTACAACTGTTAATGAACACGTTTCTATGAAACAATTTTGTGTGTATGTAATTGAACATGCAAATAAATCAGACATAATTTTCCGAATGTATAGGTGGTGCCTGTTTAGAAAGAGAGAATCTGCCTATATAGAAAGCATCATTGCATTAGGGTAGAAATTTATTTAATTTTTAATATTTAATTTAAACTATAATGTATCCAGTTTTGAACTATAAGCTAGATTCCGCAAACTGTAAGACATGATTTCGGTTGATTGACTGAGATTGATCTGATTGATTTGATCGAGCATGATTTGTTTGATATTGATTGATTAATTAATTGATTTGTTTGTGTGTGAGAAAGAGCCGAAAGAGAGAGGGAAAGAGAGAGAAACTGATAAAGGAGATAGAGCAAGAGAGAGGTGTGCATGATCAACTTCTATTACAGAACATATTCATTAGTCTATACGCCACTAGATGGCGCTAAAAAGCAATTTTAACTCAAAGGGGGCCAGGGAGCAGACCCTGATACAAGTCCTGTCTAACAAGGCTAGGGCCACCTTATTAGAATACAATTTTTTTATGACGGAGGCGAAGGCCTACAATTGTAAGATTCGGTTAGAACCCACATACAATTGCACCAAGGGGGTCACGATAGGGGCCAAGGCCCAAAAGCTAGTTTCGGCACTTATATATAAGGTTAGGGCCCCATACCATTACCAACCAGGGGGCCGCGACAGGGGGCGAAGGCTCGAGAACAAGTTTTGAAGATCTACACGTGTCTTACAAGTTGGCATTAGGGCCCCCTTATTTCAAATTTCCGCAACCACGACAGGCGCAGACCCTAACACAAGATCGAAGGCCTACAAGGTAGTTTTACACTTGTCTTACACGTTAGCATTAGGATCCCCTTATTATAAAATTATTTTCAGCCAAGGGGGCCGGGGCGCAGACCTAACACAACTTCTTATATCTGTCTTATGAGGTAGCATTAGGGTCTCCTATTTTTATGTTGAATTTGGTTTTCTAGTGCTGGCCTGCGATGGTGTTGTAGTAATCTGTAAGAGACTGTTTACTCAACGTTTCGGTAAGATCCCACTTGCCATCTTCAGGATACATTTTACTTTAAGCTGCTGCTTCGTGTTACTCGTATGAACTGACTTCTTTTGGTCCCTTTGTTGCGCTTTCACTTTCTCTATTTTTTTATGTTTTCTTTCGTTGCACTTTCACTTTCTCTACTTTCGCTTTCGTTTGTCGTCGTGCTTGAATGTGTTGTTTTTATGTATTTATCCATTAGAATTGGTTTCCATGTTGTCGCTATAGAGGTTGTCTATGTGTTTCTCTATTTCGATAGCCTCTCAGATGATGCGAGATTTGTAATATTCTATATTGGCTAGCATTGTGGTGTTTTGAAAGGTCTGATGTATGTACATGTTGTACCTCATTTTTGGTGCAGCGTTTACTAGCATGAGATCATAAAATTGACTTTCAAACACTACAATGCTAGCCAATACAGAACATTACAATATCTCGCAGCATCAGAGAGGCTATCGAAATAAAGAAGCACATAGAGACAACCTCAATACCAGAGACGATGGATCAAGATTACCGGCAACATGGGAACCAATTCTAATGAATAAACACATAAAAACAACACATTCAAACCTAACGATAAAGTAGAGAAATTGAAAGTGCAACCAAAGAAAACATCAAAAAAGAAAGTAAAGAAAGTGAAAGCGCAATAGAGGGACCAAAAACACGCAGTCAAGCACGAAACCAGCGACTCGTAACACGATATAACACGGAACCTGAACCAAAAGGATATGTTATATGTATAACAAATACAATATCAGCAATAAGCAGCCTTCATCATATATCCTCCTCTGAACTTAACATTCAGAATTCCAGACGACAAAGGTTTCATTTGGAGCATATTACCTTCGTTACATCTGTTATATGTTGGCGGCAGTTTAGACACTACCGTGCAGATGGCATTAAGAGACAAGATGGAAAATTTAAATTGTTGTTTCAACGGCCTAGACCACTAAAGTTGATGTTGCATAATGGAAATATGATAATTAGTATTTTACGTAATTTTCGAAATAGTTTTGCATTCCATGATCTACTCAAATGTCTTTAAATATACATCTAGTAAACAACATGGTTTTAAATGGAAGCGATATACCGTCACCAACCTAATGATACTGACACAATTCTTATCTGAATCTCTAGATAATAATACACAAGTGGATACCTCATGGGTAGAACTCAACATGTAGTGTATAACGGAGTTATATCTGATTCATATGTGGTCTCGTATGGAGTACCACGGGGTTCAAACCTGGGCCCTTTGCTGTTTGCGTTATCATTCATGATTCGCCAAATGTTTAAATGTTTTGGAAACTCAATCTCTGGTTCACGCTGACTATTTAAGTATTTTCTCAACAATTGAGTTGGAAAGCGGATGCCTTAGACGTGAAATTTTATTAATTATTAAAGATCTTGGTGTGACATTTGATTGTAGGCTTACTTTCTCAACTCACATAGAGGGTATTGGTAGTTCAGTAGGTTTAGTAATCAGGACTTGTAAACAATTCTCAAGAGTTAATATTCTTAACAAGTTGTGTTTCTCCCTAGTGCGATCGATGTTTGAATATGCTTCATTAATCTGGTACCCGTACTGCATTCGTTATAAGTATTTGTTAGAATTAGTACAGCGAGTAAGAATCTGTACTTTAAGGTTGATCGAGTATATCATACTAGAGGTGTTGCTAACTCGATTCTCTTATCAACATTTCAATAACTGACTTACACTGCATCAGGATAATTATTTCTTTACTACTTTTACACAAATGACCTACTAATAATGCTGTCGACTGTGCGTTAGTCTTAAATAAAGCAAGTTTTTGTGTTCCTCGACTTTTTATTTGCCTGCTTCTTAAACAAATAGTTTGTTACGATCACCAGTATATGTTACGTGTTATGGTGCTAATTATAATGCAAGTCACTGTGACCTTAATGTAAATGCCTATAATAAAACTTTTCTTTTTAATTTTTTACCTGATTTCACCCAGAACGTAATTGTCAACCCTCAAGAGTCTAACATGGACTCAGTTGTTGCGGGGCCATACGGGTTAGAACAAATAGTAAACAACTCTCCAGTTGATAGCGAAGTACATAGTGACACACCTCCAAAACTATTTTATTCATTTGCTGGGATACGTTCTGCAAAGAGAAAGACTCTTACCAAGCACCTCAAAGCAAAAATCCAAAACTCAAAAAAATAAGCATTCTGAAATTTTTGACTTCAACTCCAATATAGAATGTACTGGAAAATTTGGTCATAAATAAATCACTAATAAACACCCAAGGTATCCCATAAATGAACATTTTTTCTGAGCTCATCAGATTCGGATATGGAAACGCACCACTTTGGACTATCTTAGAGGAGATATAAATGCGAACAATGATAATTCCATCATATGTTAGGAATTCGGAAGGAATAATAAGATATGGTTTCGTAGCCTTTATTTAATAATGTACAGGTAAAATTTCAAAAGATTGAACGTCTATTGCATAGCATTCATACTTTCTCAATACACAATTCTTGCTGAAATATGATATCTTGCATAATGGAATTGTTGTATCTCACAAGCTTTGCTGCACGAGCTTACTGTAATTGAGTGCATAAAAATCTGAATCGTCTAATACGGCCTTTACACATGTATAGATCACGCCTAGTGATCTAGTTAGAAATTCTGAAAAAACAAAATTTGTTTTCACATAAATTTGTGTCAACATAAATTTTAGTAGTTCGGTACATCTCTATAACATAATGAATTCTAATCCAAATTTTAGTGCAGATATTGTAAAGCAATTAAGTATTTACAAAGGTAGGGTGTTACAATAGAACAAGTTATAAATTATTTGAAACCAAAACTTTTACGCCTGGAATCGAGAAATGCCGCTTTAGGTATTTGTTCTGGTCTTCGCCGTGGAGTTGAATTGGGTAAGATACGAATTAGCCCTGAAAAATACTATTTAGCAACTACTGAGTCTTCTCCAATTAAGAAAATCAGAAATAAGCGTAAATCAAGATCATTCACAGAATCTGAGTATAGTAGAAGCACAAGCAGATTGTCAAGCCGTGAACAAGAAAGTGTGAGAGAGAAGTCCAGTAAAAAACGTAAACGTAGGAGGAAGTCAAGTCACGATTCTGCCAGTAGCAGTGGACGTCGACGTCGTGCAAAAAGAAATAAACGCAAACAAACAAACGAAAATCACGAGAATTGTCAGATGAAACAGAACTAGAAACACATCCTATCGAACCTCCTTCACATGATAACGATGACAATGATATTGCGGTAAATAATCCTTGCGTCGAAAATGAAATAATCGCACAAAAATCTAGCAGAAAGTTAAATAAAGAAAAAAAACAGAGCTCCAGATGTTTATTCCACAGCGTTTACATTAAGTAGTTTTTAATCTTGGATTGACAGTGCACCAGTGTCATAGTGATTGACTTTTCAAAACTTATCTGCTTTTATATTAATATTTTAGTTTAAAAAATAAATATTTTTTTTTATTTAATAAAATTTCATTTAATTTGTTAAACATGAAATTATGGGATTCCTCAAAGTAAGTACAAACCATCCAAGTTTAGCTTTACCGTTGTTTAACTCCATTTATTCAATTCTGGTTTCTAGCTCACTATTGAAAAACTATTTACTATTTACACCCTACAACATTTTTTAATTCTAACACTTTGAAATAACATTTACAAATGTGCGAATTATGTTTGATAGGATATATTAATGGCCACTGTCATCTGAAAGCATATTTTAAGCACATCAACGGTTTTCATAACTCACTTTTAGCAATTCATTTCCTTTTGAGAAAAATGCACTATTAGTGGCTTAAATTAAAATAAAATAAAATTCGTTAGAAAATCGCATAATTCTTTCAATTACGTCGTAAAAAGAGTAAATGTCTAACCTTGCTTCCCTATTACATCGTTTATGGAAATATTCACGATACGGATAGTTTTAACTTATGCATATTTGCTCTTATGTTAAATGTACAACACATATGTACTCAAATAAATAAATGTATATATATATATATATATATATATATATATATAGTTGAGGAAGTAACAGCCGTTACAATGTTAAGGAAAAAATTTTTTTATTAACTAATTGTTTTTATCAGGCTTGGGCTAACTAGGGTCTTAATACGTTTAAAACTCTTTGATATTTGCCAATATTTCGGAATCTTTTATTTTGTTCCTTTATCAAGGCTTTACAATAAAACAATGTTAAAACAAGTCAAGTTGCTTACGTTTTACATCTAAGTTATTCTTTAAAACTATGGTTATACTTCATAGATAAATTTACATTTTGTGATTATTTACCATTAAACTGTCATTGTTAATTGATGATTAACAAGCTGGGTTACATTTAAAATTAATTAAAACATTTTAATTTTATACATGACAGGAACATGTGCTTGATTTTACAATTTTCTGTCACGTTGGTTACATTTGATTTTACTTAGGTTAAGTCACTGATATAAATAAATGCGGCAAATTTGAATTCATACAATAACTAATTGTCTTCAACATTAAAATTAAGGATGTAAAATATACTGCTGACAGTTGTTCAGTATCCGATTTGTGATTCATAGTTACCCTCTTTTTATGTGGCACATTTCAGAAATAATCTGGTTTGTATACTTTTCAAAATTAAAATTTTGACATTGTTGAAATCAGGTTGATGATTTAGTGTTCTACTGTGGTTTGCAAAACAACTGTTGCTTTTGTCAATTCTACAGTCACTTCTGTGTTGTGTAACCTATTACGCAGCCATTGTGACGTCTGTCTATGTAAACTTCCGTGCAGTCAATGCAAGAATTTGATAAATGACATTAAGTTCAACACTGGGTGGTATCCTTGACTTTAGAAAACAATTTGTTGACAGTTTTTAAATTATATTTGCTAATTTTCATGTTGAAGTCCTTAAATACATTTGTAATTTTGGGTGTTAGATTTTTTATGAACGGTAATTTACAATATCTGGTGTTGTTCTCTTCAGGACACCAGGACTATTGACAACTGCTAGAAGTACTTGTATTAAATTGTTTATTAATGAACGCTACTGGATAGTTGTTTTGATCAAAATTTCTTTGAGTTTGTTTAAATTTTTTGACGGAAGGTTGGATGTAAATTTTGTAATCCTATTTTTATTCCTGTAATGATATTAATTTTCTGTTGTAATGGGTGGTACGAAAAGTAGTTTATATAACGACCTGATGCCGTTGATTTTGATACCAATCTAATTGTATTGTTAGCTGTTCTAATAAGTCTGGTATCCAAGAAGAACACCTCCATTGGTTTCGGTTTTCTGTAAATTGAATATGATTATTGAATTGGTTGAAAGTATTTTGATTACATCAATTTTGTTGTCTGGTACGGCACATATTATGTCGTCCACATATTTCTTAAGAAAGGAAGTTCAAATGATAACAACGGTATGCTACAGTTTAAAGTTCATCCATCACTATCGTCCAATAATAGGACTGAGAGGGAACCCATGGGGTACCAAAATTTGAAAGTACTGGTCGTTGAAACAAAATAACTGTTTAAATAAATTGTATTAAGGCAATAAATGATTCTTTACTTATATTGCAGTGTGGAGCTATAATTCAATTGGAATCAATAAATAAAACTAATTGAGTATATTAGTGAAAAGTGATATAACATCAAGTGAGATCAATACAGCCTACTGGTATTTGAAAATTGTTGAAGTCTTTAGCAAATGTGAAGGAATCTTTGGTATTTAATTTATGATTGTTAAAGCCATTTGTTAGAATGCCAGCACAAATGTGGCAAGATTAAACGTCGGAGATCCTATCGAGGAGACAATAGGTCTGAGTGGTACTTGGTCTTTATGTACTTTAGGTAGTCCATAAAATTTAGGACTAATACTGTTGTTGATGGTAAGTTTTTGCTGTCATGCTATCGATACTCTCGTTGTACTTTAGTTTTTTACCCAATCGTTGCACTTTTCTGTAAAAACGTGGATCTTTAAACACTTTGACACTGAGGTATCAGCAAGTTTAGCTTTATTAAATACTCATCTTTACATACCCACATTACCTTTGTCTGCTCTTAGGATATACAGTTCAAGTTGTTTTTAAGAAGGTTCTACATTTGTTAAACATGTAATGATCCTGATCACACTTTGCTTTATTCGATTGTAGTAATTTGTTATGATATTTTTAATCTGTATACTCTCTCGCCCTGGTACCACTTCTAATATCTCAATCTCAGATAATAATTTATCTTATATCTTTGACCTGTTTAAACAAAATTTGGGACCCAGAGCTAAATTCTTTTTCAAAAAATTATTGTTAAATTTATAAAATTTCTTGGTATGATTTATCTTTTTTATTTGTTTTTATTGAATTATCATTAATTTTTTTTTTTTTTTTTTTTTTTTTTTTTTTTAATTTTTTTTTTTTTTTTTTTTTTTTTTTTTTTTTTTTTTTTTTTATTTATTTATTTAAAATTTTTTATTTTTTTTTTTTTATTTTTAAATTTAATTTTGTCAATTAAATTTAAAAAAAATTTAACAAATAAATTTCAATTATAATTCAAAAACTAAAACTTAAAATCTCCTTTATTTTTTTTAAAAAAATTTTTTAAAATTTTTTATTTATAAAAAAAAAATTAAATTATAAATTTAAAAAAAAAATTTTCAAATCCCTTTTAAAATTTTTGTCTTTAAAATATTACCCATTTTAACAAAATAAACCCACCCTTTAATTTTCCTTATTTTTAAAAATTTTGAATTGTAAAAGGGTTTTATATCCCAATTTTTAAATTTTTTCTTTCCCCATTTTTAAAAAAAACAAATAAAATAAATCTCAAAAAATTCAAAATAAATTTTTTTAAATTTAAAAAAACCCGCCCGTATTTCTTGAAACACTTTTCGGGTATAAAAATAATCTAAAATTTTTTAAAAACCAAAATTTTCAAAATTTTTTTTACTCCTTTTTCCTTAATATAAAATTATTTTTATTCAAATTTTTAAAGAATTTAAAACTTTTAAAATTTTTCAAAAATTTTTTTACATTTTTTAAATTTTTAATTTTTTATTTACGGGATATAATTTAAAATAGGTTTTTTAATTCTTTTTTAATGGTTTTGCCGTTTCCAAACCAAAAGAAATAATTTTAACCAATTGTTATTTAAATTACAAAACCCGAATTTTAAAATTATTTAAAGCTAACACAAATGTTTTAACAAGTATTTTTAAATTTTGTTTCCCCTTAATTTTCTTTAAATAAAAAATGGGTTCTTTATCCCCCAAGTAAAAAACCCCCATGCCTAATTATTTTTCCCAAAATTTTGAATTTTGGGTTTAATAACCGGTTTTACCTTTTCAACCCCTTAAAATTTTTTATTCCTTAAATTCTTCTTTTCACCTCTAAATATTAAAATTTCCCAAATAAAATAATTCCCCTTGGTTTTGTTTAAATTTTAAAAATTAAAATCCCCCCAAATTTCATGTCGGGGCAGGGAAAAGCAAAGTTTCATTTAAAAAGTTTAATTTTTATTTTTTAAATGCAAACAAAATTTTGACGTGATTTGGTTTAAACATTCTGGTCCTAATTTTGTGAAATTCTACTGTTGCATTTATAGGTCTCCTAATGACAGTAACTTTCAAACTTCTTCGATTACCTTAGTATGAAAGTTGACTATCTCCTGTCTCAGTTTCCATCTTGCGATATCTCAATTGTAGATGATTTCAATGTTCATAACTCTAATTGGCCTCAGTTTTCATCTACTGCAAAACCCACTGGTCATAGTGCAGAAACATTTGCTATTTCATGTGATCTCACACAAATGATTTCTGAACCCACAAGAATCCCTGATAACCCTAACCATACCCAACATCTTCTAGATCTCTTTCTTACATCAAACCCTCTTGTTTATAAAACTTCCGTTCTTTCGCCTTTAGGTCTTTCCGACCATTGTCTAATAGAAATCATTTATACTGTACCTAATTCCACTGTAGTTCGAAAAACCGATAGAACCTAGTGGTGTTTTAAGTCAGCTCGATGGAGTGATTTACGGGATTTCTTTTCAACATTTCCATGGCTTGAATATTGTTTTAAGTCATCCTCTTCTTCGGACATCGCTCTTTCAGTATCTGAAGTCATCCTCATGGGAATGGAGTTATACATTCCCAAAAACATAATTAGGTCATTCACGTTCCCAACCCTGGTTCAATAAGGGGCTGATGCAATATCTTTAAAAATAAATTTACATTAAATGGAAATCTAATAAATCGGTCGACAGTCATGTAGAATACGTTGGTGCTAGAAATATCTGCAAAAGTATCACTAAAAAAAAAGTTGTTCGAACAACGTGAACTAGCTACATCTCCTTTGGCAGTCGTAAATTTTGGTCTTTAGCTAAAGCCATTAGTAAAACTTTGTCTTCATTTCCCCTGACTCTATTGACGGATCGGTAGTTGCTGATTCTGTAGACAAAGCCAATGTTTTTTGGATTTGTTTGCATCAAACTCGTGTCTCAATGATTCTGTAAAAGATGTGCCCCTAGTCAACTCTTCTTCATACGCTATGAAACCAATTCATTTTCGGTACAAGCTCTTGGAATCGATCATCAGTAAGCTTGATCTCAATAAGGCGACTGGCCCAGACGGTATCCCAGCTATTGTCTTAAAGAAATGTTCCCCGAACTATTACCAGTTCTATCTAGCTCTATACGATCTCTATGTCTTCTGGGGAATTCCCTTCATCATGGAAGTTAGCAAATGTTCAAACTATTCCCAAAAAAGGCGATAAGACCGATCCCCCAAACTACCAACCAATTGCCATCACTTCCATTTTGTCTAAAATCATGGAAAATGCCATCAATCAGCAATTACTCACTTTCCTTGAAACTAACAAACTCGTTAGTGACCACCAATATGGGTTTAGGCAAAGTCGTTCAACAGGTGATCTTCTTTTATATGTGACCCAAGTTTGGAACAATACAGTAGAGCAGTCCGGTGAAACAGTTGTAGTCGCTTTAGGCATTTGACCAAGTTTGGCATAAGTGTTTACTTGCCAAACTCACCTCGTTTGGATTAAATGATACGCTCATCAACTGGGTTTCTAGTTTCCTTGATAAAAGACGAATACGTGTCGTAGTGATGGCTTTTTTTCAGAAGAAGTTAGCATTAACGCGGGATTACCACAAGGATCCGTTATAGCGCCTACACTTTTTCTACTGTACATAAATGACCTCATTTCTTCAACTAACCCCATCCATTGCTTTGCTGACGATAGCACTCTTCACTGTAGTTCATCTCTGTCTACTCATAGTGATAATCCACCTTCTATGTCAAATCAAGAAATTAAAGCTGAAATGGCAAATTCAATCAACAAAGACATTCAACGTATTCTCGAATGGGGAAGCAATAATCTAGTTAAATTTAATGCTAACAAAACTCAGTGTTGCCTTGTGTCCGCCAAAAAAGATCGATCATTTCCTGTTGTAAGTATGAATGGCTCAGTTCTTAAGTTTTCAGACTCTATTACTCTGTTGGGTATGACTGTATCTTCAAATCTCTCATGGGTTGACCAGCTTCTGTCACCTACCAAAACAGCTGCTCGTAAAATAGGCTTTTTGTACAGATCTAAGCAGTACTTTACCTCTCGACAACTCCTTCTGGTGTATAAGGCCCAAATTCGGCCTCATCTGGAATATAATTCTTACCTCTGGGTTAGTGCTCCTCTCGATATCGTTGATCGTATTCAAAAGAGAGCGATTAGGCTTATAAATGACCCGTCCTTAACTTCTCACATACAGTCCCTTGAGCATAGAGGGATGGTTTCAGTTCTTTCTTTGTATTATCGTTATTATAACGGCTATTGTGCTGCTGCATTATATTCTTTGATAGCATCTCGGGCTATCTTTGCGAGAAACACTCGGTTCGCTCATTCACATCATCAGTATGCAGTACAAATCTCCACTTGTGGTACCAAACGGGCGCAATCCACATTTTTCTACACGGCTTCTAAACTCTGGAATGATCTCCCTAGTTCCTGTTTTCCTCTCACTTATGGGCAATTCATTATCCCTCTATCCATCTTCCTAAGTGTTCCTGAGTGCTTTAGCACAATATGCCAAATTTAGCTCGTTCAGGTCCACAATCATAAAAAGAAATTCAAACCAGTTCGCGACAGATTATCATTGCGTGAAGCTTTTCCTTTTTTGTCTTGGCTAGCATTGTGATCTTTTCTAAGTTACTGCTAAAGAGGATAAAAAGGTGCGTTTAGAACGTACTATTTAGCGCTGATGTGGTGCTTGAACTAACTAAAAAAAAAGGTGACCAAAGTTCAAATGATTCGAAATTCAAAGTTATTCTGATTTACTATAAAAAGATAGGAAATAAAGTAGGAAATGGAAGTTTCGGATGTTAATGAAGATTGAAAGTGGTGTGCTTCAGAGGTTCACCAGTAAGCGTAAAGATGACATGTGGTAAGAACTTTTTTAAGGTAATGCAAGTTACTGGTAGGAAGTCGAACCTCTGAGATTGTCGCTATTGTTAGAAAATGAATCACTTTTTTCTTTATCGAGTGATTAGTTATAGATATTTTAACACATATTAATTACTTCACTATATTTAGAAACTAGTAGATTTGACAGATTTATTTCCACAAAACTTTGAAGTTAGACGTGGCAAGACGCTTTTACGATAAAGCTAATACGATACGCTCGAAACTCAACATAAGAGGACCTGAAAAGAGAAAAAGGAAATATCGCTCATACACTAAAATAAAAAGGCTATCCCGATCTAAAACCTAACCTAAATAAAGAAAGGGTAATCAAAAACGAAGAACCTAAATACACGACGGTAATACCATTTATGCTAAGTACCTAGGGTAAAATACAAGATCCATAAGAACGCTCAGGGGAATACTCAGCAAAAGCAAACCACACAATGAAGACCCAAATTCCAAGAATTGTGTATACAACCTACAATGCGAATGCGGCAAATCATATATAGGAGAGCAATAGACCATTTAAAAGTTAGAACTGAGGAACATAAGAATAATATCTGCAAAGGCGAAACAGAAAGATCCAACATAGCCGAACATGTCTGGAACGGAGACCACCGAATCAAATGGGATAAGATACTGATAGTGAATGTGGACGAGAATGTAATCCGTAGAAAGCTGAAATAAACCACTTACGTAGCACTGGCTAGTGCTTGAAACGCATAGCAAGAATGTCGTGCCC
>JARFJB010001948.1:1012500-1044408 GCA_036346205.1 Vesta saturnalis
CAGACAAGACACAGACACAGACACAGACACAGACACAGACACAGCCACAGACAGACACAGGACAGACACAGACACAGACACAGACACAGACCAGACCAGACACAACAAGACACAGGCACAGACACAGACAAGACACAGACACAGACAAGACACAGACACAGACACAGACAACACAGACACAGACACAGACACAGACACAGACAACACAGACACAGACACAACACAAACAAACACAGACACAGACACAGACACAGACACAGACACAGCACAGACACAACAACACAGACACAACACAGACACAGACACAGACACAGACACAACACACAGACACAGACACAGACAACAAGACACAGAACAGACACACACAGACAAGACACAAACACAACACAAGACACAAACACAACACACACACAACACACACAACACACACAACACACACACACACACACACACACACACACACACACACACACACACACACACAGGTGTCTATTTTACGAGAGCCAAGTCAAATGTCTCCTTAATATCTGTTGTAGAAGAAAAACTTTAGTAAAAGTTATTCCATCTTTTGAGCTTTATTTCAGTAAAAGATATTTGAAATCCACAGCCTACTTTGTGAGTTTGCAAAACAAAAGCTAGGAAAACCACAAGGCTCATGTCTTCATTTGAGGAGATATGAAAAAATTAAAGAGATGAAAGTTGACGGCAAGGATCATAAAAACAAAAAGCAGTTGTTTTTGAATACACTTTCTACAAAATAAAAATAAAAATTCATAGGACATGACACCATTAAACCGTTTTTTCTTTTGAAATTAATAATGCATAAAATTTTTTTTCCTTTTGTGTGTGGTGCGTGCGCGTGCGTGGCGTGCGTGCGTTCGTGGTGGTGCGTGCGTTGTGGGGGGTTTGGTGGCGTGGTGGTGGGCGTGGTGGGTTTGGTGGTGGGGGGTTGGGGTGTGGTGCGTTGGTGTGTGGTGTGGTTGCGGTGCGTGGCGTGTTGGCCGTGTGTGCGTGGGTGTGGTGTGGTGTGGTGCGCGTGTGGCGGTGCGGTTGCGCGGTTGTGGCGTGGTCGGGTGCGTGTGCGCTTGGGTGCGGGTGCCGTGTGCGGTGCCGGGTGGCGGCGTGTGTGGTGCGTCCGTGCGTCGGTGCGGCGTTTCGGGTGCGTGGTGCGTGCAGCGGTGTGTGGTGCGTGGTGGGTGGTGTGGTGGTGTGGTGTGGGGGTGGGGGTGTGGTGGGTGTGGGGTGGGTGTGGTGTGTGGTGGTGGTGGTGTGGTGTGGTGGTGTGGTGTGTGGTGTGGTGTGGGTGTGGGTGGCGTGTGGTGTGTGGTGTGGTGTGGGTGGTGTGTGTGTGTGTGGTGTGGTGTGGTGTGGTGTGGTGGTGTGTGTGGGTGTGGTGTGTGTGTGTTTGTGTGTTGTGTGTTGTGTGTGTGTGTGTGTGTGTGTGTGTGTGTGTGTGTGTGTGTTTTTATCATGTCCAGAAACCTACGGACAAGCTTTGCCTTTTTAGACCAAAATAAAAAAAGTTCAACCCATCCGGAAACCTTTTTAGGACCTACAGAGTGAAAAAATTTTATTTTCCTCGGTTTTATGTTAATTTCAATTTGGGACGCTGCATAACAAGGTAACAACAAATGTCATAAATACATTTGAGTATCTAACAACTTGTCATTATGTTTTAGACAAAGCCTGCTAAAATGGCAAGAGATTCAATAGCTGGTTAAAAAAATTAAACTGTTCATCAACAAATATCAAAACGGTTGATCTGAGAGGCATCCCAAGTATACCTTGTTTGCTTAGAACTGAAAAGGAACAAACTAATTCAAACGGAACGTCAATATACAGGTAAAAAGTTAAGGCCAATTAACTTTAGCATACCACTGTAGATGCCTGCGGTACCTTCAGAAATAACGTGAATATGTTCAGGATTCGCCGCTCATTATCAAAACGAGTCAGATTATGTATCGAAACAAATGGTCATCATGTGGAACACGTTTTGTAACATTTATTTTTTAGTTTTATTATTTATTTCTTCATTTTCGTTCTTAAATTCAAACTTAAAATAATTAAAATATATATATATATATATATATATATATATATATATATATATATATATATATATTATATATATATATATATATATATGGATATCCCGGATCGACCTTAAAAGAGGAAAACATTTTGATTTCCAGAAAATTTCATTCTTGCTGATTTGCCCTGCTTTTTCAAAAAACACAAATTACTTTATTTCTCAAATATACAAATATATATATATATATATATATATATATATATATATATATATATATAGGACACACAAAATGAAAGAAATGGATTCTTTGTAAAACCTCCTGTTTGCTTAAAAATTAACCTTTACCCAAGGACTAAAGAGTTCTGCCTGTTGTATGAACTACAAAACAATTTTATTTAAGCAAAGTTGTCTGGAAAACTCAAATTTATAGTATCAGATATAATAATTAAAATTTAAAAATAAGTTCCGAAACAACTTTTGAAATATTGTACTTCTAATAATTACCTCACATTAAATCTGCCGATCTTGCTGGTCAACAAACGGATGCTTTGTAGCTATTACGTTATTATAAAAACAATCAACTACTAATATGGCATCGTGGGCAGGAGCACCATCTTGTTAATACCAGATTCCATTTTGATGGAATTTGTTCATGTAGAATGTGTTCTTATGTTGTTTGTAGCATGAATCTTGTATGAGCAAGGTGATGCTCCTGTTCTCAATGCCGGATTAGTATTTTATTATTTATATGATCGTTTTAGCAATAACCGAATCGTTACAAATAGAAATATATTTGTTGGCCATTAAGATCCAATTTAAGGGTAAACAACGACTTTTTATATATCCATGAACTTGTTCCGGGTGTTGTCTCGGTTTTTCTTCAAAGTCCATTTGATAAAGTGACGACATTTCGGTAAAATCGCATCTACCATTTTCAAATCACTTTACTGCTGCTTCTCGTGATTCGAATTGAACTGCTGCCTTCGTTCTTGGTCGCTGGTATTTGTGTATCCTTCACTTACACTTTCTTTTGTTGCTTTTTGGTTGTTGATTTCTCCATGTTTCGAGGCAACACCCGAAACAAGTTTAATACATGCAATACTGGGGAAACCTGAAAACAAGCATCATACACCTACGGGGAGGAAGTTCACAACAAATAAAGAGGATAGAAAACTATGAAGAAAGACGTTACATTGACAAATCTACAACCACGAGTTACACGTAAAGCTAAACAAAATTCATCCAGCATTGTGGGATATAACATAAAACTAATGGAATTTCTGGGAACTGATGGAACTTTAACTACAAAAAAAAAAAGGAAATTAGCACCTGAAATGCTCAAAAAAACAAAAACGAAACAAAACCACACGTAATTTTTATTGACAACGAAGAGGGTATAATTTCGCAGTTGCACTTTCGAAAATTCCACTGAAGGTATAATATGCAGTGGAGTCATACATTAAGAACATACCAAGGCGCAGCAGAACTTAAGCTAAGATGGACGAGAGTTCAAAAACAAGACGACCGCCGAAACAGAAACCGAGAAAAATCAAGCATCAATGCACAACGATGTACATAGATGATTTAATGAACAGCTTGAAAGTTTCCTATTTTACAAACGTGCCGATCAACGATACATTAAACATAATAAAACAAAAGTTCTAACTATTATTATTATTGCAGAAATTAAAGCAAATAGTTTAGCACGTCATAAAAAGTGAGTGTTTTACTTAATCAAGTATTTATCTAAACATTAGGTAACGTTTCTAATAATTTTGAACTTTTGTTTTCTGAGTTTATTCAAGGTTGGTATTCATTATTTCAATATTAATTCTTATCATATACCCACGTCTTACATTTTATAAATTTAAAGTTAATTTTGAGCATACGGTTGAACTTAAGATTGTTATTTACCGATTGACCTTTACCTTGGTTTCTAATTCTGGATTTAACATCTCCCAAAGATATTTTATCGATGCATTTCTGCCGCAGTGATGCGTAATGACTAATATTACCGACTTTGGGCTTTATGTACGAGTAAGTTTGAAGAAGTAATTCAGGAAAATTTATACGCCCAATATTTGGTGAATTAGGACAAGCTCACCGACGCAATATTAACCATTCATAAAATACACGTCTGCAAATAAAGATATCATTTGCTCCAGAGTTGATAGCCTGATACATCCTTTAAATATCTTTTGAACTAAATTTTAACATCTATTCCCACCCTATACAAAGCCTTAAAAAAACTTTAGGGCCTCATATTAATTTTGCCAATTACTTGTATTTAAGCTTGTTTTCATTTCCAGAGCTGATTAGATTTTGGGAGAAATCCTAAAGGTTTATAACAGTTTTGGTTTTTATCAAATATTTCTAAACAGCTGCATATTTCAAAGGTAAAAATAGCTAGATATAGACTCTAAACGTATCGATTAATTATGTTGTATGCAATTTTGATACAACCAAATTTGGGGCAAAAAATTGTTAGCATTTAAGTTAGTTCAAATTTTCAAATTTTTAAGAAAAAGAAAAATTTAATTTACATAAATTTTCTTTATAAAGATTTTTAATTGCGAAAAGAATCGGGGCTTTGGACTTTTTATCTGCGAAGTTTGAAACTTTATTCTGCTAGAATTGTTTTTGTTTTAAAGGCCTGTTTTCGTTATGAACGTATACAAAAGAGGTTGCCTAGTTATCCTAAAAAATTGAAAATAAAATTATTTTATTTCTTTTAATTTAAGTTAGCATCTAGATGTCTTTCATGAAATTTAAACGTCTGTTTGACATAGATTATTGTTTTGCCTTTACAATGTTGCCTATTTTCGTAATAAACTTCTTATAAAAGAGGTTGCATAATTATCCTAAAAATGTTATTAACATTATTTCATGTCTTTTCATTTCCATTTTGTAAGTTGGAAATCGACTAAGGCTATTAAACAGCAGCTTTTTTAAATAGTATTTACAGTTCAAAATATTAAACCTTTTATTGCATAGCATTCAAAGTTTCTAAATATCTAATTTTTAGTGAAATATGATACGGAATATTGTATCCCAAGCTTTGCTGCCGTGTTTAGCAATCTTCACTGAAATTGAGTGCAAAAAGCTGTATCGTCTAATACGGCCTTTATACTATGTAGAAAAGTGATCTAGTTAGAAATTCTAAAAACAAAATTTGTTTTCAGATAAATTTTGTCAACTTTACAAATTGTAGTAATTCATTAATCTTTATAAAAAAAATTCTAAACCAAATTAGTATGGGATATTTAAAGGCAATTAACATTTAAAATCGGTGTTACAACAGAAAAAATTCTAAATTACTTGAAACCAAAACTTTTCGCTTGAAATCGAAAAATGCGGCTTTTATTTGTTCTGGTCTTCGACGTGGAGTTGAATTGAAGATACGAATTTGAAAGATACTATTTAGCAACCACTGAAACTTTCCAATTAAGAGAACCAGAAATAATAAATCAAGATCATTAACAGAATCTGGTATAGTAGAAGCAAACAGATCGTCAAGTCGTCAACAAAAAAGGGAGAAGTCCAGAAAAACGTAAACTGGAGTAAGTCAAGGAACGATTCCTAATGGACGTCGAAAGCAAAAAAAACAAAACCAGCAAACGAAGATCACGGAATTGTCAGATGAACAGAACTGAAACAAACCCTATCGAACCTTCTTCATCTTCACCTGATAATGATGACAATAATTCTGGGTAGATAATTTATGTCCAAAATGAAATAATCACACGAAAATCTAGCAGAAAGTTAAATAAAGAACAGAAATAAAGCTCGAGATGTTTATTTCACAGCGATTACATTAAGTAGTTTAAATTTAGAGTACCCCAATGTCATAGTGATTAACTTTTCTAAATTTCGGCTTTTATACGAAAATTTTAATTGAAATAATAAATATATTTTGAATTTAATAAAGTCTCGTTTAATTTGTTAAACATGAAATTATATTGAGTTCCACAAAGTAAGTACAAACAACAAACAGTTTAAACTTTAACCTTGTTTAACTATATTTATTCAATTCTGGTTTCTAGCCCACTATTGAAAACCTCTTTCCTATTTACACCCTGCAAAATTTTTTTAATTTCTAACACTGAAATAACGTTTACAAGTATGCGAATTAGGTTTGATAGGATATATCAATGGCTACTTGACATCGCACAAAAACCTTTTGAAAACTATCTTTATTTAAGTACATCAACTGTTTTCCTAACTCACTTTCAGCAAATTTTTGAGAAAACTGCACTATTAGTGGCTTAAAATAAAATTAGCCTTTTTTATTGGGTTTATTATACACGATAGATTAAAGTAAAATTTTCCCATTCTTCGTTAGACAATCACATAACCCTTCTAATTAAGTCGGAAAAAGAGTGAATGTCTAACCTGCCTCCCTATTAAGCCGTTCATACAAATATTCGAAAAATGTCATTATAAAAATCTTATGTGACCAGCACATAACTTTCTTACACCTATTTCGTAGTATAATAGCAAGTAGGAGATAAAATTAACCAGTCACGTTACGGATATTTTTAACATGCTTTGTTTATATTAAATGTACAAAAAATAATAATTACACATGTAAAATCAACACGCCAAAAGAACAAAGGGATGGCAAACAAAGGCACACACAAACACACACACACACAACACAAACACACACACACACAGAAATAAGGCAATACCAAGAAGGGAAACACACAAGACACACACACAAATTTTTTAAACACACACATTTTTAACACACACACACACACACACACACACACACACAACACACACACACACACACACACACACACACACACACACACACAACACAACACACACACAAACACAACAACACAAGAATGAATACAGGCACACAAAAAAACACACAAACACACACACACCCAACACACACAGACACACACCAACACACACACACACACACACACAAAAAAAGCACAAACACACACAAACACCACAACACACACACCAAAACAACACACATAAAAACGTACGCACCAAAACAACACACACAACCACACACACAAAAACACAAACCAAATATATATATATATATATATATATATATATATATATATATATATATATATATATATATTTACAACGATTACAACCCCTTTTGATACCACAGGCGGCTGTTATGCCACCATCGGTTCCCAAAATAAATATGAAAATGTAAACTTTAAAATTTATAAAAAATATTATCTTTTTTTTTACGTTTTCAAACTGTTATATTAATACATTATGTTTATGTTTGAATTTTTCAAATTTGACAAAATTGTTTAACATCTTTAACAATTTTAAATTACTATGACGAAGTAATGTTATCAAAGTTTAGTTGTATAATTAACCTTAAAAATCCCGATAAGTATCACCATAAAAAACATTCACTGTTCCCAAAATATGTTTAACCAGTATCAACTGTCAACAAACAAGCCTGGAAAAGTAATAATATTGTGGTGTAATACGATAAAATCTAAATACTAACTCCTGTTAGATAATACAACTGTCCTTAATCAAATGTAATGTAATACATCAAAAAGTCAACGCCTTCCAGAATAATTGCAATTTGTAATTAATAAAATTTCTTAATCGGTGAAAACTATTTGTGCACAATTATTACATCAAAATCTTTCTTTATATTTTTTATTTGACTCATAAGGAAATTGTTCCCCCCCGGCCCTTCATAACAGACATTAATAACCCTTACCCTCACAATGCATGTTTTTTCAACAACAAAAAAATTAATGTTTCAAAATCTTTAAAAAAATAAATTGATTTGTCCAAATTTAAACAATTCTACCTCTCCTTGTTATAATTTTTTTTCTTTTAATTAAAAGTGCAAAGTTACTGTAATAAAACGGACAAGAACTAAACATGCCGCTAATGCAACACACCCTTATCCTGGTCACGACGCATCTCTCTGTGGCGTCCCCCAGGTACCATATCTTGAAAAGCGTAATTTGAACTTGCAATAATGCAAATTTAAGAACAAAACAACTGCTAAGTGATTTATCTTGAATTGACTGACAATAAGGTCTCTATTACCAAAATTGCCTGCCTTATTTGATTTTCCAGGCAATTAAAACAAGTTTAAAAAATTATTATTCATTTTATTAAATAATAAAAAAATTTATCGGTAATTTGTATTACTTTGCTTAAATTTAATAATAAAACATTAGTTTATTTAATTTTTTACTGCAAACCTCAAATCTGATTAAACGAAGTAGCCGTCTAGTGGTAGGTACGTTGTTTCTAAATTAGATAGGCTGGATAGGTAAATGTTGCATCATAAGGAGGTAAAAAAATGAAACTACTCATTAAAATTAACGAGCTTGCGCAGCAGTGGTTCAGCCGTTAATATACTATTGTGGGAAAGAACCACCAATAAACCCTTTATTCATAAATAAGAATTGCAAGTACATTAATAAATTAAATAACAAAAAAAACAATGAAAGGGTTAAAATATAACAAAACACCATTAAATCAGGTTAAAGTGCGTACAAAATTATAACATTAAAGAAAATGAATAAAAAAGTTTAACACAGAAACAAAAAAAAACACATGTAGTCAAACGACAATTGGTCATAAAAAAAAATAAAATCATAATAAAAATTGTAACACCAAACATGTGGCCCTTTAAAAACCAATCATGTCGGTCTTTAAGTAAATAAGCACATAAAACAAATTATGGTACATATAAAATAAAACGGTAAAATTGCACAGTTGATAATAAGGTAAAGGCAAGGACAAAGAAAACAGACAAGGGATTTGCACGTAGCCAATTGTTTAGTGACCACTAAAGCACAGAATACATAAATCAAATTACAATAAAGCAGATACAAAAATAAATCAGCTCGTAAGCAAATAATTCTACTTAAACAAACTGACAAAAAAAAACTCATTAAAACAAAGCCTTACAAGGGTAAGTTATAAATAGATCACTAACATCGTGACCGATATATAAGTTTGAGTGCGTTAGAAAATACAGTGCTCCTCTCTCAGGTTACACGTTCATCTATACAACAAATAAAAACAATAGAAATAAAATTCGAGGTGTTTAATGGTTCTTGGGAGGTGTACCACTGGCAATTGCCTTTACAATTAATAACCAGCGGTATAATATACCCATTCACAGCCACTTCACAAAATATAAATATAAACAACAACAACATGCTAATTTCCACAAATACCAGAGTGGAGGCCCTGTACTGTCTTTTATTTTAAGATTTCAGCTTAATGAGTCAGGGAATAAGATACCTTTGAACAATGTTTGGTATTTAATATGTTATCTAGGCTGGTAAAATGATTGGCTGGAACTTTCAATTATATAAAAATACATACTTACACTAGAATAAATATTCCCGTAATTGATCACAGTCACAAATTGTTAATCTACGCCATTTAACTTCAGAAAGGGTGACAGTTATTTATAGATGAATATTTAAAACACATTACAACTAACACGCGAAAGAAAAGACAAATTAGTGTTGGCTAATTCAAAAGAAAATGTACACGCACGAAATATTTTAAAGACAAACTGTTTACAATGAAGGTATTTAATTAACCCAAAATCGATCTGGCTCATTAACACTCTAACTGTAATATTTTTTATTTAACCCAACTTACCCCAATCCACCCCATCTTTCAAAGGTAATATAAAAAAACAAGAAAAAAATTTCCATTGGAACAGTTTCAAAATTATTGCATTGTCCAAAACCTACATTTATCTCTCGGTTTCAAGTAACCAATAAATATATTTTTAATCGCCCGTTCATCCGTAAATAATCATTAGATCAACGACATTTTTACATCAAGAGCGCGCATAACAAATTACAATGATTCATTACGCACCTTCAGTAAAGCATTTTTAAGCGTGCACCTGCTAGTCACCCCCCAACATGTGTTTTACAACCCTAGACAAATATCAGTTAAAAAAAATTTTACATAAAATATCTAAATAAAATATTTAGAAAACATTAGCAAATAACGACGTACTATCAAGATATTAAAAATCCACTAAGTATATTTTTTATTACAATAATAACATTTTCGCGGTCCGTTACCTGCACATGCTTATGGCATTCCTAGTTCTTTCTCATTTTAATTTCGAACTGCCTACGGGTCCTATTAAATAACATGATTTAAGTACACGTATTCAAAAAGTTAAGACTAATATTTGGTCCAGGAATGATCGAGTTTCCATTTTTAATGAAATAAATTTTAAATATGTTAAAGACGAAATTACAATGTATACGTTGTATTACAAAATTATCAATTTTAAAAATCCACATTTTTGGAGTTAAATTTCGTGACGATGAAAATGGTCTTTCACATTGTCGTAGAACAATTATATGCCGACGATCTTTAAGTTATAACATTGATAATTTATAACCATACCAATAAAGTTAAACTTTCCATTTTAAAAAAAATTCCTTTTATATTCAATAAAATTAAATTAACTTATTTATTAAGTGCTATTTTATAAACTTGAACAAAATTTGTTGATAAAATTTTTGGTACTGTTGATTACTTTAATTATTCATTTATTGTATAAACTGTATAATTTAGTACAAATTATTATCAAATAAATATAATATATATAATATATATATATATAATAATATATATTAATAAAATTGTGTGTTTGTTGTGTTGTGGTGTGTGTGTGTGTGTGTGTGTGTGTGTGTTGTGTGTGTGTGTGTGTGTGTGTGTGTGTTTGTTTTATGTTTTTTTAAATGCAATTGTTTAAATATTCCATATTTAGGTTTGGAAATTATTTTTTATAAAATGTAATAATTAACTTTTAATTACAAAATTTATCTAAAAAAATTTTTTTTTTAAATTTCTAACTAGATCACTAGGTGTGGTCTACATGAGTATAAAGGCCGTATTAGACGATATAGCTTTTATGACTCAATTACAGTGAAGATTGCTACAAACACGTGCAGCAAAGCTTGTGGGATACAATATTCGTATCATATTTCACTAAAATTAGATATTTAGAAACTTTGAATGCTATGCAATAGAAAGCTAGTTTAATATTTTGAACTGTACCAATACGGTATTTAACAAAAGCTGCTGTTATAACCGTACAGCCTTAGTCGACTTTCCAACTTACAAAATGGAAATGAAAAGACATGAAATAATGTTAATAACATTTTTTTAGGATAATTATGCAACCTCTTTTATAAGAAGTTTATTACGAAAATAGGCAACATTGTAAAGGTAAAAACAATAATCTATGTCAAACAGACGTTTAAATCTTCATGACAGACATCTAGATGCTAACTTAAATTAAAAGAAATAAAATAATTTGTTTTATTTTGCGTGTTTAATATGTACATTATGACACTCAAACGGGTGTTTTAATGTTTGACTTTAAAGTTTAGTAACCTAACATTTTTTTCTTGATGTTGGTATGTAAACTAAGAAGTTCTTTATTGATGTATGTAAACGTAAGTGTAACATAACCTATTCTTATTTGAAATGTGTATATATCCTTTGTATTGAATTATTCCTGATTAATGTATTGCAATGATTAAGATGACCAAAACTGAGTATGGACGATTTCTCTTTTTATTGTTTCAAGATAAAGCGTCAATATGCTTTCAGATTAAGCCGATTACATCTTTTGCGTAAAATATAACCTTCATTTAACCTCGATAACTTCACTTGAGTGTAAATTATTAAGTTTACATAGTATAGTGTAATTTTATTCCGATTATAATGTATATAGTATACAACTTCTATTGAGAACATATTTATAAGGTAGTTTGAAATGAATTAGTAACAAATAATAGTTTTAATACCCTATATTTGTATCGAACTCAAACAAACAAATACCACTGTTGCCAACCTACATTCAAAATTATGAAATAAGGTGACAAATGGAATTTACATTTTTTTCAAAATTTTCAACACAAATACGCAAAATAGAATAGAAACTCGTTTCATAAGACGCTTTATCGCATTCGTCATTAGAAAACTCCCGCTGCGGGTCGTTTCTTAACTTGGACTCATGCGATAAAAACGCGTCTTATGAAACTTGTTTCTTAATATACTATTATTTTCAATTTTTAGGATAACTAGGCAACCTCTTTTTATACGTTCATAACGAAAACAGGCAACATTGTAAAAACAAAACAATAATCTAGCAGAATAAAGTTTAAAACTTCATGTGAGATAAAAAGTCCAAAGCCGCGATTCTATTTCGCTTTACATTAAAAATCTTTATAAAGAAAATTTATGTAAAATTAAATTTTCTTTTCTTAAAAATTTGAAAATTTGAACTAACACTTAAATGCTAACTTAGGATTTTTGGCCAAATTATGCGTTGTATCAAAAATTGCATACAACATAATTAATCGATATGTTTAGAGTCTATATCTAGGTATTTTATACCTTTGAAATATGCAGCTGTTTTAGAATATTTGATAAAAGCAAAACTGCCTCTAATAAACTCTGCCGCAGGATTTCTCCCAAATTCTAATCAGCTCTGAGCCAAATGAAAACAAGCTTAAATACAAAATTTTAAGTAAGTACATATGTATTTTCGTTCTGGAGTTATCGTGGATAGTAACACCACAGAATAAAAATAATCAGAAGGAAAGCTTAAGCGCACCTTTGATCTTTTGAAACAGAATGGATGACCTTGCGCCATGTTTTGGTAGTAGAACACAGGTTTGATTTAATAAATTTAACAGGGTTGGATCCTATTATTGTAGTCATTGATTAAATTAAAGCATTGAATAACGAATCTGTCACTAAACGATTAAAGTCAAATTTTGTGAAAAAACAACACAAGATAGAACAATTCTTTTATTAGCTGAAAAGAAGTAGAAACTTCGAAATGAAACAATATTTACATCAAACTTTCCAACATAAATTAAAAATAATTGTACCTATTGGTTTTCCAAATAATTAATTTGTTTCTTGAAATTACTCTGAAATTTCTATTAATGTCTTTTAATGTAGAAAATAATCTTACTCTAAAGTATAACCTAATTAAATAATTAATTGGAAATTGAATTTTAAAATACAATATTCTAATGTAAATATTAAAATTTGACCTTCATATGCGTGAAGACAAAAATTAATTCACATACATTATCACCTTGTTTAAAAACGTAATCACTTTTAAATAAATTTAATGCAAAACAAATAGGTATCCAATTCCTGCTAGCTCAACTAAAAACTTTAGTGTTTAGGAAAATTTCACGCATCTTTCCTGAAGGTCACAGTTTTAATATTTATAATTAATATATAATATATTAATATCTTCACCTTGCTTCATCTTGCGAAAACTAAAATGATAAGTCCAGTTATAAGACTTGTTACAATTTTACCAACACATCATCCCTGCCTTGCGTTTTGGTTGATTCATATTTTAATTCGGAAGTTTATAAAGTAATTCCACAAAACTGTATTTATTCGCATTTAGAATGCACAAATCTGTATAAACCAAGCGCTACACTGTGTATACGAAATAATATTCTCGGAAAGTAATAATTAGCAAGATGCGAATCTAATACCATTTGATATTTATTCGACACGACAGACACCACAAGCACGCACGCATCAAATTGCGTCAGGAGTAATACAAAATGGGCAAAATTAATATGAGGCCCTAAAGTAGTTTTTTACTAAGGCTTTGTATAGGGTGGTGAATAGATGTTAAAATTGTAGTTCAAAAGAGATTTAAAGAATGTGTCGAAAGCTATCAACTCTGGTGCAAAAGTGATATCTATTATTTGCAATCGTGTATATTTATGAAAGGTTAATATTGCGTCGCGTGAGCGGGTTGTCGGCTGAATTCACCAAATATTGGACGGGGCTAGTAAATTTTCCTGAATTACTTCAAAATTCAAACTTACTCGTACATAAAGCCCAAAGTCGGTAATATTAGTCATTACGCATCACTGCGGCAGAAATGCATCGATAAAATATCTTTGGGAGAGATGTTAGGAATCCAGACTGCAGATCATAGAAACCAAGGTAAAGGGTCAATCGGTAAATAACAATCTTAAGTTCAACCGTATATGCTCAAAATTAACTTTAAATTTATAAAAGTGCGATAAGACGTGGGTATCTAAGCTTTATAAGTTTAATTAATATTGAAATAATGAATACACAACGCTTGAATAAACTCAGAAAACATAAAAGTTCAAAATTATTAGAAACGTTACCTAATGTTTAGATAATATACTTGATTAAGTACAAACACTCACTTTTTATGACGTGCTAAACTATTTGCTTTAATTCTGAACAGTACACTTAAATTTGCAATAATAATAATAGTTAGAACTTTTTGTTTTATTATGTTTAATGTATCGTTGATCGGCACGTTTGTAAAATAGTGAAACTACTTCGAAGCTGTTCATTAAATCATCTATGTACATCGTTGTGCACTGATGCTTGATGTTCTTCTCGTGTTAAATCTGTTTCGGCGGTCGTCTTGTTTTTTGAACTCTCGTTACATCTTAGCTTATTAATTCTGCTGCGCCTGCTGGTATGTTCTTAATGTATGACTCCACACTGCATATTATACCTTCGAGTGGAATTTTCGAAAGTGCAACTGCGAAATTATACCCTCTTGCGTTGTCAATAAAAAAATTACGTCCAGTGGTTTTGTTTTTTTTTTGAGCATTTGCTAGGTGCTCGAATTTCCTTTTTTGTTTGTTTGTAGTTAAAGTTCCATCAGTTCCAGCACGAAATTCCATTAGTTTTATGTTATATCCCACAATGCTGGATGAATTTTGTTGCCCAGCTTTACGTGTAACTCGTGCAGTTGTAGATTTGTAAAATCCAAAATCTTTCGTGTATCCTGGATGGATTCTCACAATAACGCCTTGCTTGTCCTTCTCAATATCTTTTTCATTTTGTTGTTATCCTTGTGAAATGTCAATTTCATACTTATAGGTATTACGTCTTCATGTCTGCATCGTTCTGAGAATGTTAAAATGCAATTCAATGTAAACGTCTTTCTTCATAGTTTCTCTATCCTCTTTATTTGTTGTAGAACTTCCTCCCCGTAGAGGTGTATGATGCTTGTTTTCAGGTTTCCCCGAGTATTGCATGTATCCATAAACTTGTTTCGGGTGTTGCCTCGAAACATGGAGAAATCAGCAACCAAAAAGAAAGCGACAAAAGAGAAAGTGTAAGTGAAGGATACACAAATACCAGCGACCAAGAACGAAGGCAGCAGTTCAATTCGAATCACGAGAAGCAGCAGTAAAGTGATTTGAAAATGGTAGATGCGATTTTACCGAAATGTCGTCACTTTATCGAAATGGACTTCCGAGGAGAAAGAACGCGAGACAACACCCGGAACAAGTTCATGGATATATAAAAAGTCGTTGCAACATTTACCTCACATTAAATGTGCCGATCTTGATGGCCATCAAATGTATTTCTATTTGTAGCGATTCGGTTATTGCTAGAACGATCATATAAATAATAAAATACAAATCTGACATTGAAAGCAGGAGCATCACCTTGCTCATACAAGATTCTTATATTTCGACATGCTACCAACAACATAAGAACACATTCTACATGAACAAATTGCATCAAAATGGAATCTGATGTTAACAAGATGGTGCTCCTGCCCACGATACCATATTAGTAGTTGATTGTTTTTATAATAACGTAATAGCTACAAACGCATCCGTTTGTTGACCAGCAAGATCGGCAGATTTAATGTGAGGTAATTATTAGAAGTACAATATTTCAAAGGTTGTTTCGGAACTTATTTTTAAATTTTAATTATTATTAACTATAAATCTGAGTTTATTAGGTTCCTAACAACTTTGCTTAAATAAAATTGGTTTGTAGTTCATACAACAGGCAGAGCTCTTTAGTCTTTGGGTAAAAGTTAATTTTTAAGCAAACAGGAGCTTTTACAAAGAATCCATGTCTTTCATGTATGCATATATATATATATATATATATATATATATATATATATATATACCCAAGTTAGAATTTGAGAGTAGTCAAGCGCTTGAGAAAAAGTAAAAGACAAATGAATTTCACCCAAGTGCGAAAACAGTCCTCCTCAAGACTAAGTCTGATGACGGAAGCGGAGGCTGCTGCCTAAAGTAATTTTTTTTAGTTTATTCAGCGTAAGATGGAGGTATTGCTTCAATAGAAAAAATTACCCACGCAAAATTTCGACACTTTAATGAATACAAGTGCGGATAACAAACATGGAGAGTTACTTCCATACAGTAAGGAAGGTATAATTTATGGTCTAACTGTAGGAAAACTAACACCTCGCTTACTTTTCTAACCGAAATTCAATTTAAACATGGATACGTAGGTATATTCAAAATCTCTGAATGCAAGTAAGATGCGAAAGTGTGCAACGGTCGCTTCAGAAAGCGCTTTGATCACTAAATAATACCGCAAACACACGTTCGATGTTTAGTTGGAAATAAATAGCATAGAAAACAGTAGCTTATAAATAACACATCTTATTGAAATAGCGTAGCTGTTTACTTGTTTTATTCCTGATGTAGTCGTTATTCCTTCTCTCTGATAAATATGGATGACACGGATTTTGTGAAAACTTACCAACCACTCATAGAACAACGATCAAATTAAAAAGAAAACCGATGTAAATGCATGAATCTGTGGAGGATGAAGTATTTACGAACCTTCTCCGAAATTAAAAAAAGTCACCTCAAAGTATGCTCTCTATACCGTGTTTCAAACGAAGACACTCCCTTATTAGTATTACTCCTTTAGTGAAACTTTCACATTTTCTTAGAGTCCTTCCTGTTCCGTTAGTAGCTCCTTCATTCTTACAAAGTACTGTGATTGGAAAGATTTAACTTGATGAAGAACCATTAAGCTAAATCTATTGCACTTAATGAAACCATCACACTATAATTTTTAGAATAATATTAAAAATTACCTGTTATACGTTGAACGTATAATGAAACATGTAGAAGGTACTAATTATCACACATATGTTGTTCACGACGATACCAAATCAGATAAATGGACAATCGGTATTACGACTATGAACACAGAGGAAGATGATTTGATTATTAAAGGTGTAACATACAAAGGTGCGCTAGGTTTATACGAGCTTATCGTTATACTCAAACCTGGCCAAAGCCCAATAACCGAACAAGAAGGAGCAAAAATAATAAGATTTTAATTGACACCAGTGTGCTAAGACGTTCTTAAAATTCTGGGGAACAATTGCGCGATAGTAGCTGCAAAAGTATACGCAGATACCCTTATTAATCATGAAGCAGGAGGACGTCCCTGGAAGAGGTGTCTTTTATTTCCTTTACTGTACAGCATACTTACTTTAGAACCACTGTTATTTATATTTCTTATTATAATTGCCAGATGTGAAGAAGTTCATGGTAGTCAGCGTATTCTGCCGCCGTACATACGGCATCATCGATTAAATACGTACTACTTTATATAAATATTGTTTTAAATAGTCAATTATAAACATGAATGAGTTAAGCCATCAATATCAAATGTGCAAGCTGAACAATTTACAAAACGTTGCGTAAAATTGTGCACTTCTTTTTTAACCTGATCTCATCCTTGCGTATATTATATGATGTGGCGCACCAATTAAAACGATATGGCTGTAAATTGCAGAATGTACTCATCAAAAAAAGTAATTTTCACTGGAGAAAGTGTTCACTATCTATATGTGCTCTAGTATGTTTATGGTTAATTTTATATAGAAAAACAGAAAGTTTCAAATTTATAAAACATAATTTATACAAAATATACCGGTATTAGAGAGAATACTATTTGTAATAATTACAAATAAAGCTTAACGAACGAATAAGTTCAAAAGTAAACATGTAATTAAAAATTATTATTAATTTTATTAAATAAATAAATAGAAAGTTTCCCTCGAGTAGGATTTGAACCTACTACCTGTACTTTGCTAGAGTACCGCGCTAACCAACTGCGCCATCAAGGTTCAAGCCCCAGTCAATTTAAACTTTGTCTTTATGTATGTAGAACTGATGTAAATTCTAAGTATAATGAGATTACAATCAAATTACTTATATTAATGGAATGTGAGCCTACAATATCACAAGGATTCACACATACCAAAGCAACTTGACTAATATTAAATTATAAGTTTTTGTTATGAACGAATGAGTTCAAAGATAAATATGTAATTAAAAATTATTATTAATTTTATTAAATAAATAAATAAAAAGTTTACCTCGGGTAGGATTTGAACCTACGACCTGTACATTGCTAGCAAAGTTTATTTAATAAAATTAATAATAATTTTTAATTACAAATAAAGCTTATTTCAACTGAACTAGAAAATAGTATATAATGATATTACCTTTTGCTGTTATCGAGTTATATCTTTTTCAGACTTGTCCGTTCTTATCGGTAAGCAGAACTCACTAGCACCTCAAGAATTCAAATTATCTCAAATTTTCTAGGGTACTTTCTTTAACTTTTGATTTTCCCGCCCAAAGTGAAAGTTATTGTAATCGGTAAAAAAAATCGAAAATGAACTGAGACCGGAAATATCCGTTTTGAGGTCACTGAGCCTGAAAAAGGGTTGTTTAGAAATGCCAAAAATGTGCGTGCGTGCATGTGTGCGTGTTGGTGGGTCGTTGGTTGGGTGCATGCCTGCTTGTGTGAGACTCCGGTAATGGGCCTGTGGGGTGAGGAGTAACTTTAAAAGCGATTGTATTCAAAATTATGATAAGTGTTTACATTCCAGTGAAAATTTGTGGAGATCGTTGAAGGCAATAAAACTACAATTTGTTAATTTGTTATTTTATATGTAACTTTTCATTTACTTGCCTTTTTACTGAATTAATCCAAAGTGAGAAAGTGCGATGAGTCGGATGCCACAAATTTTTATGTTTCAAATAGTTTTCTAGATAACCGATAATACAATATTTTTCCAAATGTTCTGCCTTCTATAGACCGAAAATTTAAAAAGATGCTAATTTTATTATCTCGAGTTCGAGCTTTGGTAATTTCATTCATTTTAACTGATTTGAAATACACATCTTACAGACCTTGTTAACAGGAATTAAATCTTTGCTTCAAGTGGACTACGTAAACGAATAGCCCCATCTTAATATTAGGTAGATGGAGTTTGGCAGAGAGGAGGCTCAATGAAGGTAAGTAATTGCAGGTAAGAGTATATTTTAAGATTCAATTTAAGCCTTTAACTAAATATTCTTTTTAGGTACGAAACATAGCCTACGCACGCTTTACAGCTAGTGAGGTACCCTAATACGACGAGCTTATAAATCTCGTTGAGGTACCGTCATTGTATTTGTAATACAATGGTACCGCTTCGTCAGCTTAAATCGGAAGGATTTGGCAACCAATTTTGCTTGATGAAATAAAAGAATATCAATGCAAGTAGTGATTAGGGGCCGATTCTGGACCACTTCAAGGTCCCTTGCCCCCTGGTGGTGAGAAATGTAACCGTTTGGATCTCTTCAAGTTCATCATCATCATATTACAAGATCACTCTGCGGTCCAACGTTTTAACGGGAAATTTATATGTCAAGGTCAAAAGCTAAAAATAGAAATTTCAATGTCATCATCATCATCATATTACAATTCTTAGAAGTCTAAAAATAGAGCGGTCAACGACAAAGATTATTGACCTGTAGGGGGTATCATATTACATTTCTTAGAAATATAAAAATATAAGTAGTTGTCAAGGTCAAAAGAGATTATTGACCCCCACAGGGGTATCATGTTACACTTCTTAGGAATATAAACATACATGGAAACAAGAAGTGACTAAATTGAGTCAAGGTCAATAGTCATAGGTCAATAAACTAAAAGTAGGTCAAGGTGGGTATTTAACAAGTTTAAACATGTTGTGATAGGTACTCAAGGACACATTTTTCTTATAAACTGCAGCGAGCTGTGTATTGAGATCAGTCAGTTAGCAACTTATAATTGTTAAACATGGAATTAGCAGGGTTAAACCAAAGCACCTTTTTCCAACCCTTTAAAAATGTGTGTGACATCGAGATATCGAGAAAGTATAAAGCGGTTAATGTGACAGTAATCAATACTAAGTACGGTGAACGTATAGTAATGGAAACAGATAATTTTAAATGTATATTACCTCAACGTTTTTATGAGTACTTCAAAGAAGCGAATTGAACAATTTAAAACGCTACTAAACACGAAGGATGTGTTGATAAGTAGTTTGGGTGCAGCTGGGAAAACAACAAACATGACATTTTGTTTTTAACAGTGGTACCCCACCATAATGTAACTTACGCATGCTTTAACTAGAATAATTTCTTAAACAGTGTTTATTCATAGTGAAATTGCGAGCAAGTAAAGTCGTTATAATGCAAGCAGCCATAAAATCATTTCTGGAACGATCCAAACTCAGAAGTTCACAGTTATGTATGGATACCCCACATAGTTGCAGTAACAATATGAATAATAATTTAACATTGTGTTGTTGGTGCCGTCAAAATAGTGATGGTAGTAGTAGTAGTAAACATAAAAATGAAGGTTATTCTTCTCCTAACACTGACTGGTCATCATCATTTCAACATATCACTATCGAACGATACCCATCATGCAAGACATATGGAATTTGGATACATTACGCACCTCAAGCTTGCACCAGTAGTGCGCATGGGGTGTGGTAACTGTGATCAAAGCAATACTGTTGTATTGGATATGAAGGAATGGAATAAGCTAAGATGGAATTCATACGTAGAATTACAATTTTTCCGATCCCAAGAAATTGATTGGTCAAATGTAAACGAGGATGAAGATATAATCTATGATCAATATTATGAATCTCTTTCTAGCAATCTTGGTATTTATTACAATTGGGAATTGATTAAAGGATATGACAGAATTTTAAAAAACTGTTATGATAGAAAACTACAACAGCTGTTCTTGCACATTCAATTCACATAGTATAGAAGAATTATTCAATTTAAAGGATATAATAAGCTATAGATTGGAATTTGTTGAATCTTACAATCTGGTGTGTTTTTATGAAAAATTCATACAAGTTGTTGACTACCGTCGTTTTCGTGAGAAAGAATTCCGTGGTGATGATTATGACATTTATAAAGACATTGACTTGTTATAAATGCTAAGTATAATATTAATTCACATAACACTATATGTTTAATGGAAATATTGTATTATCGTCCTGCTTATCTAATGTATTGCATTTACTAAATAAAGAAATAACTATGATTTGTTTTTCTCAATTACGTATAAATACCCCGTTTTATCCATCCAGGTAAACAATGTTAGTTAAGAAACGAAAGAGTGCAGGTGGTGGCGGTTTAGTGAATACCCTAATCAATAAACTTCCGGTTGAATTGCATTTACCTGGTAACCAGTATTGCGGTCCTGGTACAGAGTTAGAAAAACGACTCGCACGCGGTGACCCCGGTAGTAATCAATTAAATGCTCAGTGAAAACTTCACGATATCAGTTACAGAGATTACAGAGATTTAGATAGTAGATGTAAAGCAGATAAAATTTTAGAAAAAGAAGCTTGGGAACGCTTTAAATCATCAGACGCAACATTAGGTGAACGAACTGCAGCTTTAGCAGTCAGTATCGCCATGAAAGGAAAGAGAAAATTAGGAATGGGGTGTAAACGTCGATCTAATCTGAAGAAGAAGAAAAAATGCAATGGCGGAAATTTAGTGCATTTACGAAAAATAATAGCTGAAAAAATTAAACCTAACGCAAATTTCACAGACGTAATAAAATCAGCGGTTTCAACGGCAAAACGTGCGGTAAAAAGTTTAGGAGGAATGAAAAACATTAAAGTTCCTAAAGTAATTCCCCAACCTAAACAAGGAGGGTTTTTGCCATTTCTTATTCCGTTATTCGCAGGATTATCAGCAATCGGTGCTTTAGCTAGTGATGCATGGAATCGATCGCTATAGGCTCCGTGAATAAGAAAGGCGGTGCACTGTATCTAAAACCAAACATTATTATACTTAAAACCGTTTCCAAAAAACTGAATAGATTACCCGAAAGACCACTAACGGATATTAATTTAACGAAATACATCAAAAATGTACCCTACTTTAGGGATATTTTTATGAGAGATAGCATGCCTAAATTACCACGGAAAAATTCATCTGGAATTATTAATTTAGATAGCCAAAGAGACCAGGTGCACATTGGGTTTGCTGCAAAAAGCATGGTAAAAAGGTATGGTATTACAATAGTTTCGTTAATTTTCGACCACCAATCGAAGTGATTAACTACTTTCGGAGGTATAAAATATATTATAATTACAACCAAGATCAAGAGTTTAATATAATTATTTGTGGATACCTATGCCTACAATTTTTATATAAATAATCAGCACATCAAATTTTCTCAGCTATGTCAATAACATTCAGTTTAGAAGGTGTTGGTAACACAGCTAGCTACAACTTCTATCCACCGATAGAGCTAGATTTGGGGAAGAAATACGTTATTGGATTGGTTGGATTTTACGGCTGCAACAGCATTAGAAACGTTTATACAGGCAACGATAGATTTTATTTTAGAACAAATCCATCTCATTTGCAAGTGATTAATTCCACACGGTGCATATGAGTTAGATGAAATTAGCGATTATCTAAAATCTAAAATACCCACAGAAAGGTTTATCATTAGAGCAAACAACAATACACTTAAATGTGAGATAAACAGTTCATTTGAGATTGATTTTACTAAAGAAAATTGCATAAGCCGCATGCTAGGGTTTGAGTCTAAAATATTAGAACCAAGTATTTTACATACATCTGCGTTAGACATCCAAATACTTAAACACACTAATCTACATGTAGAGTGCAACATTATAAAGGGATCTTATCGAAACGGGAAACCTGCTAAAGTATTATATGAGATTGGTGTTTCAGTTCTACCAGTATATCGTCTAGATAAAACTCCAAGGAATACTCAATATTTAGAAGTAAACACTTATATAATTAGTAATATAACAATTAATTTGACTAATCAAAAGGGTAAATTAACAGACTTTGGTGAAAGTGAACGCTTAGAACTAAAAGATCATGGGTCTGAGAATTAACCAAGGACCTATTCCATCTTTGAAAAATTCATATAAAAGACATCATCCTACAGTAAGTCATTAATTAGGCATCAACCTTCATTGAGGTTAACATCTTTTTAACTTTTTAACGTCAATTGGTTTAAAAGTTTTCACCCACAACGGCAGAATCGTTAAACATCTTTGAAAACGTACATTTTGACAATACTATAATTAAATCAGATATTCACACTTACCTTCCGTATGGGTCTTCTAAATATGGACCTTCCGAAGAAATACGCATCTTAATTCAAAGTCAAGATCTAATTACGGCTACTTATGATGGTTTTCTGTACATAGAAGGTAAACTTGAGCTCAAAAAGATGAAATAAAATCATGCAGCTTAACAACAATTTCCCGAACTTTCTTTTCGAAGAAATTCGTTATGAGTTAGGTGGTCAAAGTGGATGTTTGCAGAAATCCAGGTATAACATCTACGGTTAAGGGATATATTTCTTATACGGCAAGCAAAAGCAAAGCACTAAGCCATTTGGGATGGTCACCAAAGAATGAAGAACCATTTCAAGTAGAATTCGATGAGCAAAATGGCGAAAAATCTTTTACAGTATGCATACCATTGAACCACATATTTGGAATAATGGAGCAGTATTGTTAGGTAATCGTGAATATGCGCCAAGAGTTGATTTCAATTCGATCTAGAAGTGATACAAACTATTACTATGGTGAAGTTGATGCCGCAATATCCTTAAATAAAATTCAATGGAAAGTACCGCACTTAACACTTAGTGATGCTCCGAAACTTAACCTTTTTCAAGGAATCAATGAAAATTCTATTATTATTGTCCCATTTCGTCAATGGGAGTTATATGAATTACCTGCTTTAAAACAAGCAACCTCAGACATATGGCCAATAAAAACGCGACACAGCTGGAAAAACCACGTTGGATAATTGTTGCATTTCAACAAGGTAAAAGGCACACAAAGTCAGCAAGGGCAGGAAATTTTGATCACATTAACATCAGAAACCTTAAAGTACAACTGAATTCGGAGTATTATCCATATGAATCAATGCATTTGAACTTCAGTGCTAACCAATACATACCTGCCTATCACAATTTTTTGAAATTCCGATGTGATTACTATGGTGAAGATGATAAAGACGTATTATTCAACTATTCTGAATTCAAATCATGTCCAAGTATTTGTAATGGACTGCTCTAAACACTATGAGTCTCTAAAAAACTCAACAGTGGACATCAAATTGGAAATGGAATCTCTAACACCTTTTGATAATTGAATCGTTGCCTATGGTCTTATTCTTCATGGTGCTATTGTGCAGTACAGCCCGCTCAGTTAAGAAGTGAAAAAATTATAATTATTGTAATATACACTGTATGTTTCTAGTATATAAATAAAAATGTTATAATTCTTCACTTAGTTTTATTTCATCCACTAACGATGAAAGTAGTAGTAGTAATATAGGGCCGGAGCTACTCCACTACAAGGTCACGACGATCTCGGAAGCTATGCATAAAAAGTAGTCATAGTTCATTGTGAATACTCCACTTCAAGGTTACGACTTTCAAAACGTCAAGATCATTCAGAGAACAAAGTAACGACTCCATGTTAAAATGAGAGGAATATATGTATATATATATATATATATATATATATATATATATATATATATATATATATATATATATATATATATATATATATATATAATATATTTTTAAGAAAAATATTGATAAATAAGGACATATAATGTTATCATATAAAATATTTTAAGAAAATGGTAATATGTAAATATGTAGAAATTTACAATTAAAATGCAAGTTATTACATAGTTGCATGCAAGAAATAGTAATTTTAAATAAGTAATAACTTTAAATGTATACTAAATAAATTTATGAAATATGAAATCAATGTAAAATTAATAATTGTATAAGTTTGTTAACAATATTATAATGATAGTATCATTTCACATATAAATTTACTAATATTGTTTAAAAATGTAAAAGAATTAACATTTATTTGTTCATAATTACACTATTACGTAATAGATGTTGAATATTTACCTATAAGAAAAAATAAAATAACTGTATTTAGTTAATCCACTTTATAAAAAGATGACCTAACTATTACACAAAACAATCTATTGTATAACCATCGTTTGTCCACAGTTGTCTCAGTATACTCATCTTAGCAGACATTTAATCTGTATCACTCAATTTCTTTTCTGATTTAATTGACAGTATGCAAATTTTTCAATACACCTGATATGTAGAGAATATTTTCTAGATAATTTACACATTTTCAATGATACTGTAATAAAAGATAACCATTAATTACTAATAACTAACATACATTAAAAATGTAATTCTTTTCAAATGGTGGTAAAATCGTCCTCTATATCTATGTTTGCTAACGATATCAAGCAGGCTGATGCTGAGGTAGAGACAGAAGGTTGAAACAATAAATTCTGTAGAATTTAATGGCTTGTTATTCATGGTTTTACTGAACAATTATGCTCTAAATGATGCCATTTAATATATTATTATATAATATATATATATTATATATATATATATATATATATATATATAATATATATATATATTCAATAAGACATTATTCGAACAACTTGTTTTATTAACTTGAAAATATACAATATTCAACGTTTCGGGGACTTACTATGTCCCCTTTGTCAAATGATATTTAGTAATGAAATATGAAACAAGCTAACTAATTAATTATAATAATTTTGATGAACGAGTTCTGCTTCGATTTGATCCAAGGTATGACGTTGAATTTGGAATTGTATTAGATGCCGGAATGTTAACAGAATCTTGAGTATCAGGATTTAGAGGTGATGTAGATGTAATATTGGCCAGATGTTGGGAAGATTTTGAGTTACTGGTAATTTTGAATTTTGTTTAATAAGGTTCTTCAAATATGCGTATCCTAGAACTATCATCACGTTTGTTGGGCATTAGGCCTCTTCTCAATTTCAATTCTCTAGTAATCGCTGGTGTAAATTATATAAAAGCAAGTAATCGAATATTGTTTGTGTTAATTTCGTGTCAGTATCTAAATAATGATTAGCCAAAGATGACGAAGGATTTTGTTGTTTGATGGCAGTTTCTGTTCATTAGCTCTCATGTAATTTTCATTTGTTTGTCAATATAACTTCTTGTGCACCCGTTGCAAGGTATCTCGTATACCTTGATTTTCATTACAAATTTTGTCTTTCGGATTCTTCAAAAGTTGGTGTAAGGTAAGGTTTAAAAACGGTCTAAATTCATGTTTGGAAATTTTTAGATTTTATCAGTGATTCCTTTTATATATGGTAAAATTACTGAATTTATGTTCATATCTAATGATTAATGGTTTTTAGGTTTTCTGATTTTATTGACAATTTTGATTATTTCGTTCTGGCTGTAATTATTTTGAATTAAATATTATGAATAGTATTCATTTCGTCATTTCTAAATTTTGATCTGATAGATATAAAAAATATTAAAATTCATAACGCTATGTAAAGGGTATGATGTAAAGAAATTTAGGTATCTGTTTGTATGGGTTTTAAAAACTATGTAAAATTTTGATTATCAAGTCTTGTTTAAAGTGTATCTAAAATAGAGTTATTTTTCAATTTCCATTGTAAATTTAATGTTGTTATAATTTGGTTAATGATCTAAAAAAGATTTAAATTTTCTTTTCCATGACCAAATTGTAAACGTGTCGTCGATGTACATACCAAATCTTATTTTAATTGTGAATTTTTAATTTCAAATCCTCATCTATCAGATCAAAATTTAGAAATGACGAAATGAATACATTCATAATATTTTAATTCAAAATAATTACAGAGAACGAAATAATCAAAATTGTCAATAAAATCAGAAAACCTAAAACCATTCCAACTCATTAGATACCGAACATAAAATTCCAGTAATTTTACCATATATAAAAGGTCACTGATAAAATCTAAAAAATTTCCCAAACATGAATTTAGACCCGTTTTAAAACCTTACCTTACTAACTTTGAAGAATGAAAGACAAATTTGTAATGAAAATCAAGGAGTATGAGATACCTTTGCAAGGTGCAAGTTATATTGGACAAACAAATCGAAAATTACATGTGAAGCTAATGAACCAAACTGGCCATCAAACAACAAAATCCTTCGTCATCTTTCTAATCATTATTTAGATACTGGACACGAAATTAACACAAACAATATTCGATTACTTGCTCCTTATATAATTTACACCAGCGGATTACTAAACCATTGAAATTGAGAACTAATGCCCTTAACAAACGTGATGATAGTTCTAGGATACCGCATATTTGGAAGCCATAAACAAAATTCAAAATTACCAGTAACTCAAAATCTTAACATCTCGGCCAATATTACATCTACATCACCTCTAAATCCTGATATAAGATTCTGTTACATTCGGCATCTAATACAATTAAATTCAACGTCATAGATCTGCAAATCGAAGCAGAACTCGTTCATCAAAATTATTATAATTAATTAGTTAGCTTGTTTCATATTTCATTACTAAATATCATTCTTGACAAAGGGACATAGTAAATGAAACGTTGAATATTGTATATTTTGTTAATAAACACAAGTTGTTCGAATAATGTCTTTATTGAATAATACTACTTGTGGAAACTTTAATAACATATATATATATATATATATATATATATATATATATATATATATTGCTCTATGGGTGATAGTGGGAACCATCGCCATCCCAAACTCTTGTTGGTTTGTTTGTCTTTACCTGGAAATATGTAGTTCTAATGCATATTGTCAAAAGTTCCATTATTGTGTTTACCGGAGTTGCGTGCGTTAGTCTAACGTTTCATCCTTTCCCAGCTTGTCCCTGATGATAGTTAGTGCCTTATCGGTAGGCACATTTGTGAATAGACTCACAGTGTCGAAGCTTACCAGTTTTTCTTCGTGGTTTGGTTGGAAGTTTCTGATGATTTCTACGAAGTGCTGCGTATTCTTGACCATAGATTCTGTTTTTTCCCGATAAGGATGTGATGATACCTATCAGACAGTGCGTTAACGGGTGACAAGGTGAATTTCTCGAGCTCACGATTGATCTCAGAGGAATTCCTTCCTTGTGAATCTTTGGTAGGCCGTACAGATGCGGAGATTTGCTGTAGTGTGGGGTAAGTCTAGGTCTCTGGTAATCGGAGAACTCCCCCTTATGTTTTGCCAGCGTCGGGTATCCGTCTTTTGATTGATGATGGGGTATTTTTAAATTGTTTGTACTCGCCCCGTCTAGTAGTTCTTGGATCTTACTGTAAGTGTCTTACCTACAAGTCGCGTTTCTTTGTCTGCCAGATCGTTGGGTCATTCTTAAAATGACTCTCTTCTAGGTTAAAGTTATTTAGTTCCTAGATGAATCTAGGACTGATCTAATCTTATTCTGTATTCTTCGTTCTTCAGGATCTAATTTCATAGCTGTTTCTTCGACTGCGGTTATGATGTCTACTTTCGGAATATAACTCGGTGTTATCTCATTGTTCAAGCCTTTGTCCAGAATCTGCATTACGTTTTCGTTCGACTGTAGTTTAGAGATGTTTATGACAGTGTTTTCTCGATTGATGTTGGTTGGTTCTTTCTTCTCCTTCATTAGCTTTTCGAGTTTCTTTTGAATTTCCTTGTGCGTGCCTTGGTCTTCGAATATTTATTTCTGGCAGCCGTATTCATCCTATCAAAGTCTTATTCGTTCACTCGATTTCGAATGGTTTCTAATCTCTTGGATTGTTGTTCAGCATACTTTCTGAAACAGTGGTGACCACGACATATAATTTAAGTATATAGCTCATTTTATTAAATTATAAAATTGGGACTTTTTGATAATAAGTATAAAACATTTAAAATTATTTTAACAAACATTAATTTTGATGTTAAATCGATCTGAGTAATAAAAATAGGTTTTATTTGATTTTTGAGTAACCATTTTGATAGTCAATTTAGACATTCATAATTTTATTTTATGAAAATACAAATGTCATTTTTGCAGACTGTTACAATAAACCTTTGTACAAAACCTCAAGTATTATTGAAATTGTTTACAGAACAGAACAATTAACGAGTTATTTCAAGAATCTGTCAATTTTCTAAAAATGTTTTTTAAACGACTGAAATTTCGTATCTAGTTTATTTAAAACACCTTAAATTTTACATAGAATCAAATGTATTAATATCAGTGTATTAAAATATATATATACATTGCACGAAACACACACAACCACACACACGCACACGCACGCACACACACACAGCACAACACCACAACAGCACCACACGCACAACAGCACACAGCATACGACAACCACACACACACGCACACACACAACACACCAGAACACAGACACAACACACAGACACACACACACACACACGCGCGCACACACACAACACACACACAACACACACGACACACACACACACACACACACACACACACACACACACACACACACACACACACACACACACAACACATATACACACGCATCTGAAAAATATGGAAAACTTCCTATAGCTAAAATTATCGTCATACGTAAACGTCACCGCCATGAAACACCTCGAGGTTGTTACGAGCGTTAGATCTGCTGCAAGACAGTTCGTCGAGAGGATGCAGAGCTGCAGCACGATACAAGTTTGACGCCTTATAGGCAAAAGGCGGTGGGAAGAACACAGCCGGAGGAGGACTGTCACAAAAAGTAAAACTCCAACAGAGGCATAATGATGATGATGGATTCGATGGGCCGTAATTGAGGTGCGCGATTGCAAGGACGAAAACGCTCGCGCACCAGGCCGTCAATGATGTCGAACGGACAGTGACTTCAACGTCGCGTGGCACTGTCGGAGGAAGGGGATCTTATAGCAAAACCGGTACACTGCTCAGTTCAATCATATGTCATTATGAAGATGTCGCCACCCCAATTACCATAGTGGATTTACATACATTGCAGCACCGAGAGGGTCGATGGAGGACGCGTCGCCACGCTCGGTAGTGGGTCTATATTAGAGGGACTCCTCAGGGAACCACTCGGGACTCTTCCGACCCCATATCACCTCTAATTACGGGGACACGGAAAACCTGGACATGATTTTAAGAAGGTTAACGTATATTAATAAATAAAATAACTCTTTCTGTTTATCTGATTTATTATTTATTCCTTATATCCAAATGGAAGAGTATCACAGTTTTCAATTCTCCGTCGCTTAGAGTAAGTTATTCTATATTGTTTGGATTCAGGTCTACTTAATACATTGTAACACTTATCTCTAACTATTTCCTATCATTATATACAAAAAGAGTCTTTACTATTACTAAGCACCATAACCTTCATCGATTCAAAGTTTATAACGCGAGAGTTTTTATAGTTTAAGGTAATGCTCTTTACACAAGTTTAATTGCCTGATCACTGGTTGTAGCTGTAGTTTTCGGCCTGCACTAACAAACTCAGCTATATAATTCTTTCACCGTACGTCTCCAGCTCGTCGGTCATCTGGCCAGAAATTCCGCAAGTTGGATTTCAGTCGTCGGATTTCGCCACAAATGAACTATCTTATCATAACACAGAACACGGCGATCTAGTTTTTCCAGGTAACTATATAGCTCTAAAACTATTAATGTGTCCATAGCTGCTTACGACAGCTCATGCGCGTTTAGAATAATAGTTACCTGGAAAACTATCTCTATTCTCCTTCCCTGTCTTTATTCATGATTCACGTTTAGCTTTACGAGTTTCTTATTAGCGTGCTTTTGCTGACGTGTTTTCGTTTCACGTGTTTTCGCGTTAGCGTGTTTTCGTGGTTGCGTGTTTTTGTGTTGGTGTGTTTTCGTGTTTGTATATTTTCGCGTTTGCGTGTTTTCGTGTTATGTTTCGTTAGCGTGTTTTCGTGTTAGTCGTTAGCGTGTTTTCGTGTTTTGTGTTTTCGTGTTTATGTGTTTTCGTGTTAGTTCGTGTTTCGTGTTTAGTCTTTTTCGTTTTGTGTTTTCGTGTTGCGTGTTTTCGTTTGTTGTTTTCGTGTTTGCGTGTTTTTGTTTTGTTTTTGCGTTTGTGTGTTTCGTGTTAGCGTGTTTTCGTGTTTGTGTTTCGTTTTTTTGTTGTGTGTTTTCGTTTGTTTCGTGTAGCGTGTTTTCGTTTGTGTGTTTTTCGTGTTTGCGTGTTTTCGTTGCGTGTTTTGTTTTCGTTTGTGTGTTTCGTGTTATGTGTTTTCGTTTTGTGTTTTCGTGTTTTGCGTGTTTCGTTTTGTTTTCGTTTGTATGTTTCGTTTGCGTGTTTTCGTGTTTCGTGTTGTATGTTTTGCGTTTGTGTTTCTGTGTTAGCGTGTTTTTCGTATTAGCGTGTTTCGTTTGTGTGTTTTACGTTTCGTGTTTTCGTGTATTTCGTGTTTGCGTGTTTTTCGTTAGCGTGTTTTCGTGTCTGTATGTTTTGCGTTTGTGTGTTTCGTGTTAGCGTGTTTTCGTATTATGTGTTTTCGTTTTCGTTTTTGCGTTAGCGTTTTTTTATCGTGTTTTCGTTTGTGTGTTTTGTTTTGTTTCGTTAGCGTGTTTGTTTATGTGTTTTCGTGTTTGCGTGTTTACGTTAGTTTCGTGTTGTTTTTTGATGTGTTTTGTTAGCGTGTTTTCGTTTGTGTTTTTCGTTTTCGTGTTTTCGTTAGCTTGTTTGTTTTATTTTCGTGTTTTCGTGGTGTTTTCGTTTGTGTTTGCGTTTGCGTGTTTTCTGTTTCGGGTTTTCGTTTTTTGTTTTCTGTTT